>PVKU01004508.1:0-146898 GCA_004027475.1 Anoura caudifer | reverse complement strand
ACACATGGAGAGCGTCACCTCCTTCCTGCCTGACAGCCAGAAGATAAACAGCTTCGTGTTAAATCTCACTTAATGCTGATATTTATAAATTTATTCAGCTGTGTTTACTGAAACGCGAGAATGCCTAATAACATAACGTGCTTCATCTCACATGTTCCTACTAATGAGAATGCAAGTATTGCTTAATTTTTTTTTTTTTAACATTTCATTTGCTTTCCTCTCCCCTCATCTCCTCCTGTTGTTGTTGGCTTGGCTTTTAATCTGTTACCAAATTCCAAAAAGTTTGGCCTTTGGGCGTTAGTAAAGAGAGGGCCAAAGGGGGCCTGGAACGTGCACCGGACTCAGCCCTGTCCCCGCGGCACTTCGCCACCTGACATCGGTGCCCAAGGGGTCAGGGTGCTGGCTGGCGGGACGGAGCACGCTGACAGGAGAGCAAATGCCTCTTCCATTTTCTGCTGCAGTTTGCAGAAGCTGCACGGTTCAGGTCAGAGTTGCAGCATTTGGGGGTTTTAGGGACAGGAAATTTAAGGCAGAGGCCGGGAGTTAGTGTCCTTCCTTGGCTTTGGAGAGACAGGGGGTGTGGCCAGAATGACCACGGGTAATGGGCAGCGTATGTGGGGTCTTGGTGTGGGGGTGTGTGCACACGTGTGAACGTATTTGTCTGTGTAAGAGATGGATGTACTCATAGAGAGAGAGGAAGGGAGAGAGGGAAGGAGAACAAGAGGGGAGACTCCACTTTTACCTTAGTTTGATCTACTGTCTATGAGTTTAAGATACAGGCCTTCCTTCCCTTGGCTGTTTATCCCACTAAGGCCGCCAGGCAGCCTTCACCCGGCCAGGAGGATCCCCAAGACCAGGGCAGGGAGGGATGGCAAAAAGATCAGCAGAGCTCAGGAGGGTGTCTAGAAGCTGTGAGTGAGGGTTGAGGGAAGGGGAGAGCAGGTGTGGTCCTGCTGGGCTTCCTTGGGGCGGGGGGGAGAGGGGACTGGGTGTCAAGCTCCCAGGCCTTGGTGGCCTGCAGGGAGGACACCATGCAGAAGTCTGGAATCAGGAGCTGGGGAGGAGGAAGGCCGGAGAGATGCTGACCAGGCAGGGGCAGGACCAGGAGGGCACTGTTGTGGGGCATACACAATGGGAGAACAGAGGGATGCTGGCCAAAGAGAGGCCTTGAGAAGGAGACCAGCGCTCTGGCCCTGACCCCTCTGACCTTGGATTAACCACAGCCTCCTTGGGCCTGGTGACCTGAAGCTCCATACCTTCTGGTTCTGCTCTACGTGCAAGTTCTGGTCTGGGTGTCCTTTGCTGGGTGGGCGGAGCAGGATGCCAACCTGGCACAGGTGGTCGCTGCTCTGGAAATGACACTGCTTTTCTCTCCTTCCAGAGGCAAGAAAAGGCTGTCTTCCCAGGGGCCTGGCATCTTAGAGGGGCCATGCCTTTTTGGCATTATCCAGGAAGCTGGGACCCCCATGGAAACCCAGGAGACTGGGGACATCAGGGCAAGGATGAAGGCTCCCCTGAGCTGAATGTCAGAGGCCCTGTCCCCCCCAGGGCAGGAGACGAACAATGCGCCAAGTTCCAGTTCTGCCCACTGAGGGACCGGGCCCCACTCAGAGTCCTCTCCCAGTCTAGGCATCAGTTTCCCTGTCCAATTAGAGGCAGGTTATTATTAGGTGCCAACAAAACCTCTCTAACTCTGTCTATGGCCCAGGCAGCCCTAGGCCATGGTGTCCTCACCTGTACTACCCGGACCTGCAGGTTAACCTGGGCAGTACCAGGAAGGGGCAGCCTTCCCCACCACAGCCAGCAAGTCCTGGTCCCTCTCACTTGCTTCCGTGAGGGGCAGGCGACAGGCAGGTGGCAGGGATATCAGGGTCCTGGGTAGCAGACGCCTAATTCGAGAAGTGAGTAGAGGAGGTCCAGGCCCAGCCTCTGCCATCTTCTCCCCTGACAGTCAGCCCTCTCCACAGGCAGCCCACGTCGCCACCTGTGTGCACATCTCTGAGGCCCATCAGGACAGTCAGCCTTGCCCTGCTCCCCTCTGTCCTGCAGCAGCAGCGGGAACTTCCTCTGGACATCCCCCTTTCTGGGCTCAGCTCTGCTTGGGGTTCCCCAGGGGAGGAGGAGGGGGGGCACTGGGGCTCATCCCTCTCTTTTGTGCTGTCTCTCCCTCCCACTTCCGCTCCCTGCACTGCTCCCGGTGACCTTTCACCCCTCCCTTGGATGTCCTTCAAAGGCAGCTCCTGGGGTTAATAACTTTGGCTGGCAGCCCCACACAAAGCCAGGGCCGGAAACCATTGTCCCCAGGACAATGGTTGCGCAGCCCAATAATGAGGCCTCCGCAGTGTTGTCTGACGTCCTACGTTGCCCAGGCAAAGGAGGAGGGGTGCAAGACTGCCCTGACCCCCAAGATGAATTATTCCCTGCACCCATTGTGGGTCCTCCTGAGGAGGCACCAAGACTTCTGTGCCCTCCAATCAGCCCCATTTCAATGTAGGGTGCATGTGACCCAGGGACACCCCAATGTGCCTACCACTCTCCAGGTCATTGTTCTGCTCCCCTGACCCGGGTGGGAGCACCTCACAGTTTAGCAATGAATTGGTTCTGGCAAATCGTTAAAGTTGGAGAGATGCGAGCCTGCCACCTGATGACAAGCATGTGGCGGTTTGTGGAGCCAGGCCTCCCTCTTCCCTTCCTAGCTGTGTGACCTGGGGAAGCTGGGTAACCTCTCTGAGTCTCTGCTTAAGAAGGCGTGGTGGGAACACAGAGGAGGGCTCTCTGAAGTTACCTGGGAGATGAGTGCCTGTGACCTACCGGGCAGCCAAGCCCTGGCCACCCTGTGGGTGATGAGGGCTCCCCTAGTGTGGGAGTGGCCCTTCCTCAGTCGTAATTTAACTTCCTTTTATGCTGGCCCCTGCCTTGCATTCCCAACCAGACTGTAAGTCACTCAGAGACATACTGTGTCACACACTATTCCTCTGCCCTCTGCACAGTGCTGGGCACTCAGGATCCCTACGCATCCCAAGGAAGTGGTTGCTGAGGGCCCTCAGCCCTGCTGTCCACTAGAATTACCTGGAGAGGCTTAAAATGCCCAGAAAGTTTGATTCAAGTGGTGTGGACTGTAGCACTGGTACTGTGCGAGAGAGAGACAGGTGGGAGTATCTTAACGCCCGGGAGAGGAAACACTGGTTTGCGCACGTAGAACACGTGCCGCCTCTCCTTTACACCGGAGCACCCCTTCTGCAGGGGGAGAAACGGACTGTGATGTAAGACATTGTTGACATCCTTGGGTACAGTTCCTCCTTTTACTGCTTCACTCTAAGAAAATGGTTTAGGATCAGGGATAGTGTTCTTTTAAATCAACTTTATTGAGAAATAATACAAATATACTAAAATGCATCCATACAAAGCGTACAGTTCATGAATTTTGACAAATATATGCATCTATATAATGACTGCCCCAATCAAGATACAGGATAATCTGTCACCCCAGAAAGACCTGGGAACACGAGGTTTTAAAGTCTCCCTGTTGTTTTGAGATGCGGCCCAGTTTGACACTCCCCTGTGACAGCGTCAGCTCTGGAACCTCAGAGAGCTTGTCACTCTTCAGATGTACAGCATCACCTGGGGAGCTGGTGAAAGGCTGGCTCAGCCCCCAGGGTGAGCCTGTGTTCCTAACAAGCTCAGCCACATTTTGAGGCTTCAGGTCCCTCATTTGAAGATGGGGGAACTGAGGCTCAGACTTTGAATGTGGGCAGCTTGCAAGCCCTGGTCCTGAGCTCCTGGCCAAATGGCAATTGTACCCCATTGTCCTCCAGTCCTTTTCTTTTTGATCTCTGCAAAAACCCTAAATCCCGTAAGATGTAGGAGCATATTAGCCTCTCTGCCTCTTTCTCTCTGAGTGTTGTCTGCCCCTTCCCACCCACTCCCACCTGCCCTGCACCCACATGAGTCACTTCCCCGGGAAAGTGCCCCTTTCTCTGCCTGTTTCCTAAGGGACTGCCCATTCCTATCGACACCTACCTTCCCTGGTCCACTCCAGTCCTCACTGTGCATCATCACTTCAACCTAATGACCAAGTGTTTGGTTATTAAACAAGTCCTGAGTTGAGTGGATCTCACCATCCAGGAGAAAGGTAAACCAGAAGTTGTGATGAAGTTAATCCTGATGGCAACTGCATGATAGGATGTGTGGGTGGTGGGAGACCCTAGCCCACCCCAGCTCAGGCTCCCTGTTTTATAGATAATGTTGAGGAGCAGCAGCCTCTCCCCTACTCTGCCCAGCCCCAGTTGCAGCAGTTCTAGCGAGGAGCAGGCAGAGCAAACCTCAAGAAGGAGTGGGGGTTTGAGAAGGACTCAAAAAATTGTAGGGGAGGGAGGAGACAAGGCAGGTGCTGTGGTCGAGGGCGGAGAAGAGATGCTGCTGACAGAAACTGAGCCCCTTTTCACAGAGGAACTGGGGAGGAGGTACTGGGGACGTGGCTGCCCAGACAGCTGGCAAGACTGCCCTGCCGGGACAACCGCCCTGCCGGGACATGGGAAACTACAGGGTGTTCTCTTCTATTGAGGCCCCTCTGTGTTCTGTGTGTGGGGTTCCACCTCTGGGAGCATCACCAGGGCGTGTGCCTGGGTGGTCTGAGGATCAGGCTTCGGGAGTAGCAGCCCCAGAGACTTCTCAATGAGAGAAAGAAGGTGTGCCGTCTGGGGGCCCGGGGGCCACGTGCAAATGCTGGCAAGGCTGTCGAGCAGAATTGGTTAGTTCTATGGGCTCTAAAGAGAAGCAGGCTGCACTTCACACTTGGGAAAAACTGGGTTCTAATACTTCTCTTAGACTGAGCCACCGAGGAGGAAGGGTCTTGAGTCCCCAGATACGAAGAGCTGAGACCAGATGAGGACAGAGTTGTCAGATGTTCAAGCTTCTCCCCGTCTATTCCCTGAGAGTCCACCAGGGGAATCCAGTCACCCCAGGGGCCTCATGTACATCCACGTCCGAGGTGCAGCCCCAGAGCAACTTGCCCTGTGGCTACCTGGCTTGGCCGTGGTACGGACCTACAGCAAGAACGCAGTGATGGTTAGAGGCAGGAACACGGATGACAGTATGGGGCTAGGGGAGAGGCAGGCAATGGTGCTCCGCCAGGCTGCCTCTGAGGAATGTCTGTGTATCTGAAAAAATAGCTGGTGCTAACACTACAGAAATGAGAGTTAATATAGAGGAGTGAGGCCTAAGAAGGTCATGAGGCTCTCGATTGCTGTGGGTTGAATGTCTTGTAGGGATTAGGGAGGATCATATGTGAGTGGAGTTTGGCCATGACCAACCCTGGGAGTCAGCTCAGCCCTGCCCTGCCAGCTGCGTGTCCTTGGGTACACTGAAAGTGAGTTTCCTCCTTTGCATAACAGTAAGATTGTCCTCAAGATACTTAAGGTTGTGTCCAGCTTACATACACCGGAATTTAGTGGTTTTAAGGATTCAGCCCGAACTCCCACCCAGCAGTAGGAATCAGGGCTGAGCCGGCCCACCTCGGGGGAATGACGGGGTCAGTGTCCAGCAGGGCCAGCTGTGGTTATCCTGCAAGGCCCTAAGCAAAGAGCAGGGGATGATAAGGATGACTTGAGGCAGGGAAGAAAAAATTGAATTGTTCTCAGCTCCTTCAGGCAAGCACTGAGGAAGCTTTGCCTGCCTGCCAGCTGCCTGCCAGCCAGACCAGGAACGTCCCCACGGGACCTTGCAGGGGTTGCCTGGCCTGTGTTCCATGAAGCAGGAGCAACCACTGGGTCATTGTGCAGACGTGAGGTGAGGCACACAGCTGTCTTTGGAGCGAAGTCATAAGGAGCTACATTTCTACGGATGAGGGGACAGATTTCTGACCAGATGAGGGGACAGATTTCAGTCCCAGCGGAACAGCCCACAGGGCTTGTCCAGCCCACTCCGTGCCTGACCCTGCTCTCTGTTGGGAGGGCAGAGCCTCTCCCTCGGCTGCCTCTGTGGACGGGGTGAGAAGCAGTGTCTCACAGCCTGGCTCCAGGGACTTGGTGCGCTGCTCTGGCTGTGTGGTTTGTCTCTGCAGCTCAGATCTGCACCCTGGAAGGAGCCTGGACCTCAGCATGAATGCCTTCTTAGGAGGTAATGATTAGGAGCCCTGAAGGGTGACAGGTGCATGTAGTCTTCAAGATGGACAAGCCAGGATGCCAAACACCCCTCCCCCTGGATCCCAAGGCAGTCTTTCCCACTAATTCACACTGACCCCAGAATGTGTCTCGACCCTAATCAGTGGTATTCCCACATTCAATGAATCTTTGGCCTTCTCTGTACGAGATAGTTAGTCCCAACACTAGCAAATGACTTCGGGTTTACCTATGGGATATGTTTCCTCTCGCAACTGCACAGAATCACCTATAAATATCATCTCTGCTGGTGGACAGGACAGGAACCATATAAATAATACAAAATATCAGCTGTTATCCATTGTCACAACCCCCAGGGCCAAAGTAAATCCGCAAACGGTTCTTTAGAAGTTGACTAAAAAAGTTACTCATGATCACTTTTCTACTTAATTTTCTAAAAGAGCAATTCAAAATCACATGGGGATTCATGCACTTTTGGTTGACAATCAATAAAATTGCATGTAGCAAGTACTTATCAAGTACTTTTTAGTGAACGAATAAGTGAATAATGAGTGATGTTAAAGCTCTACCGATTTTTCTCAACATCACCAATATTCTGTATTTCTTCCTGAAACCTTAGCATCACTTCGTAAACCTTGTCAAGTGACCGCCATCCCCATATTGACTGCAGAATGCTGGTGATGAGGTTTCCCCACGGAAACGTTTCCATCCCTGCCCAGTGAGCTGCTCACCCTCTCTTTCTGGGAAGCATGTCTCTCTCAGGGTGGGGCTTTGCCTGAAGGGTTCGCCACCCCCGATGAGGTGAGAGCCACAGCTGCTCCACGTGCCGAGGTATGCAGGCCTACCGAGGGCCAAGTGTCGTGGTCATTAACTGACTTTCTGAGCAACTGTGTTTCTGTAGCTCTGGCATGCACTCACTCAACTCTTTTCCAGTTCTTTCTCTTTCCTAATTATGTTTGCGTTGATTTATTGTAATATCAGGGTGCAGCTCCTGAGATGCTCTGCAGGGTGAAACAGGAGTGTGTTGTGAGGCTTGGTGTAAATGAACTACCAGCCAGCACAAGGGCCACGTGCATGGGGAACCACTCAGACCCACCTGGCCAGGGTTGGGCATCTCACTGAGAGCCACCAGCGGTGGCTCATTTCTGCCCATGGGTTCCAGGAACTCTGGGTGACAGTCTTCTCCCTCTCCTTCCTGCCATCCCTGCCCCTGACCTTGTCTACAAGGACGTCATCCCCACAGGCTGGGTGGAACTCCAGGTTAGTGAACAGGAGGGGTGGGGTGGGAGAGAAAGAAGACTTCCTAAGAAGGCACCAGATGTTACAGAACCCCACGTGCCTGAGATGGAAGGGGTACTAAGGAGCATCTAGTCCAATGTTCTTATTTCAGGAAAGAGCAAACTGGCCTCAGAGAAGGGAGGAGCCATGTGACATTAACAGAGCTCACTTTCAAGAAAACCAGGACCGCAATCCAGGTCTGCCTACACCTCACCCTGTGCTCGTCCCCGTGTCCCATGCTACTCTAGGATGGACATCGAATGCTAGTTTGAGGTTTCCCTGGGAGCATCAACAGTGTCTTACAAAACCCTGGACCCTCAAGGTCGGCCAGGCAAACTGCAGAGCTGATGGAATCCACCTTGAGTTTTGTGGTAAACACCCTTTTATCATCACTTTTTCTAGTCTCTGCATTCTTACTGAACTGGAGCACTTGGTACATTTTTAAATAGTTTAAAAATATTTATCATGTCATTTATCCCCAAAACAATTTTGGGGCAGAGCTATTATTTCCACTTTACAGATGGAAGAACCAAAGCCAAGTCACACAAACAGTGAGTGGCTGGGTGGCACCAGCGTGCCTTTGCCCTTCTCCTTCGGTCACCCAGCCATTCTCCTCGCCGGTCAGTTGCAAGAGACTTCCTATGCAGAAGGAACAACTTCTCAAAGCAGGAAGGGAATAAGAGTTAAAATCTCTTTTGCAACTTAAGACCCACCTTCAACTGGATTTCCAAGGCCTAAAGTAGACCTGCTTCCTTCAGGGAGATTAAAGAGTCAAGGACTGATGGGGACCGGGGTGGGGGGAACGGGAGATGGGGTTCATGTTATGCATGGGTTTGAAGCCAGCCCTGTCACTCAAAAGCTGTGTGATTTGGGGAAAGATACTTAACCTCTCTGAGCCTCTATTTTCTCACACAAAGATTAGGATGTGGGAAGTGTACAGTGGAGAGTATCTGGGATCGGTACATGTGGAGGAAGGAAAGAGAGTGGGATTGGACAGAGGGAGAGGCAGAACCATGGCCTATTGCCTTCAGAGCTCTGGAGCTGTCTCAAGCCAGGGTTAGGGGTCCAGGGCTTTAAAGCCCTGCATTGACCATTTGTTGGATGCGGGGCTTGACCTTGGGTGAGTTGGCTCTCCGGGAAAGTCCAAGACCTGGGCATCGAGCCCTGCAGTCTGTAAGGGGGACTGGGTGATGAGGACAGTGTCCACCATGGTGCTCTGCAGTGTCGAGCTGGGACTAAGTGAAGTGATCGGAATGCGTGCACCGCACAGGAACTGGGACAGAGAAGGTACCCAGTCGACATCAGGCCCTTCCTCCTCCCACCTCTTGTTCCTGGTGAAGAAACCTCTTCCAGGTTTCTTAACCAGGTGAACCTACAGGAAACAGAATCCCCAGACCTCACTGAGACCTCAGGGGACCAGGGGGTAGGAACCTCACTGGACACCTGGCCTGGCCAAGTTGCTGCAGAACATGGAGGGGGTGTGTGTGTGTCTGTGTGTGTGTGTGTCTGTGTGTGGTGTGTGGTGTGTGTATATATGTGCTCTCTGCCAAATCACTTATAAGGACAGGAATCATGTCTACATTTTCATTCTCTTTCCCCAAATAGATCCTTTGCTTAGTGTTGCAGGACACAATGGAGCTTTGTCAACAAGATTTAAATCTATTTGTGGTTTATTTGCTTTAAAACATGTTATAAGCCCTGGCTGGTGTTACTCAGTGGATTGAGCGCCGGCTTGCAAACCAAAGGGTCGCCAGTTCGATTCCCAGTCAAGGCACATGCCTGGGTGGCAGGCCAGGTCCCCTGTAGGGTGCGTGTGAGAGGCAACCACACACTGATGTTTCTTTCCCTCTCTTTCTCCCTGCCTTCCCCTCTCTCTAAAAATAAATAAATAAAATCTCAAAACATGCTATAAAACAACCATTTAAATAAAAAGGTTGAAAATGGTAGAAAGAGGACTATAATAACCATCCAAACACAGTTATTTTAAGACCTCAACACAACCACACGTATGTAAGCACCATGCAAACCCGGGAGCTGAACAAAGTCCCCATGAAGGGGCCTCTGAAAGTTCTCGCGCAGCTGTGAAGCGCGAACCATGGAGATGACATTACTGTAGTGTGTGGAGGGGATGAGGCTGATGCAGCAGTAGTCACAGCCACCTAGTGCCAGGGCCGATACCCTGGATTTTCCTTAAGCTTGAGAACCGCACATGGCAGGCACTGTTCCTATCTACCTACACAGATCGGGAGCCTGCAGCACAGGGCCGTCAAGCCGCAAGACCAAGCTGACCCAGCTCACAAGAGGCAGAGCGGAGTCCCGCACCTGGGAGTCTGTCTCCGGCCATCACTGTGCTCCAATGCCTTGCTCTTTGCCCGAGTTTCCCACCTTTCAGAGAAAAGAAGGTGAATGTGGGCGTCCTGTGGAAAAAGAAAAGCAGGACCGTAAAAAACTAAAATAGCCTGCCAGCCCGCAAAAGGACTGCAGCGGATGGTGACCCCCTCCTAAGTGGGAGTGTGGGATTGGGGGCAGAGGAGAAGTCTCAGACTGGAGGAAGTTTAGGAGCTGAAATGAGTTTGTGAAGAAGGTTGTGCATCTTCTTCCCCAGAGACCACTACAAATAGGCCGCGGCAACTATCAGTGGCAATAATCAGTGGTTCGCTGCTCATCAGAAACCAGGGTGGGCTGATGAAGTGCCAGCAGGGTCAGCCCAGCTGTCCCACTTCCAGACGGCCTGCTCTGCCAGCACAGGTTTGAGTCCAGGGTGGAGGGCTGGCTGGTTAGCGAGATGTCTTCAATACTTTTATGCCTCTTACGTAACATCGCGGAGCCACCATTTATTTATTTTTAAGGCATAATTTACATACAACATTCTATTAGTTTCAGGTGTATGACAATGATTTGGTATCTGCATATGCATATTGCAAAATGATCACAATATGTCTAGCTAACATTTGGCCACACGTAGTTACAAAAATGGTTTTCTTACGATGACAAATTTTAAAATCTACTCTCTTAGGAATACAGTATTATTAACTACAATCACCATGCTGCGCACTATATTACTATGACCTATCATTTTATAGCTGGAGGCTTGTACCTTTTCACCTCCTTTACCCATTTTGCCCTCCCTCATCCTCCATCCCCAGCCCTGCCTCTGGCAGGCACCCATCTCTTCCTTGTCTCTGTGAGCTCGTCTTCCCCCTGAGATACCACACATTGGTGAGATCATACAGGACTTGCCTTTCTCTGCCTCACTTAGTGTAGTGCCTCAAGCTCTGCCCGTGCTGCCACGTATAACAGGACTTCTTTTTTACAGCTGAAAATATCCCACTGTGTACATGTACCACATCTTCCTCATCCATCACTCTGTAACACGTCAGACCCCCCCCACCCCGCCCGACACACCCCGTGCGAAGGCTCGTGTGCCACACCCCGTCCAGCAGGGGCTGCGGGGCCATCTCCCTTGGTGTCCCAGCTGCCGGAAACCTGCGACATGACTGACAGGTGTGCTCTGCCAGAGTCCCATCCATCCTGACTCTTACCTGGAGGTGCCTGCTCTTTGTTGCTTACTTTTGCCGACTTCTGGCTCCAGATCCATCACCCCACTCTCTGCTGTAGCCTATCACCCCTCCGACAGGCCCCGCGATGGTTTTTCTCTGGGGCTCACTTTGAGTCCCCTCTGTGCGTGAGCCTTACTCACAATTTGGGCTCTACTCCAGACTCCCCGCAAAGCCCCTCAGATAAGGAGCCCATGTACATGTCAGCCTCCAGGACTGGGAGGGCCAGGAGGTGCAGGGGCTTGGAGGGAAGAAGGCTGTCAGCAACACCCATAGCTCAGCTGCCCTGCCCAGCCTCTGTCACCTACTTCAGTCTACTCATCCATAAAGTGGGACACTCATTTCTACCTTCAAAGTCCTCAGGCAGTGTTTGCAGAAGTCGTGGCGCTGTGGTGGTCACGAGACTGAGACTGCCAGCGCCCCCGAGGGCTGGGTGATAAGGAGCAACGGCAAGAGAGGGGAAACCAGCTCTAGAGAGAGAGACAGGCACACCGAGGACCCAGGCACAGGGGACACCCCCAGGGGCTGGAGACGGTTCTAGGAAGTGTCATTGTTGCCACTGCTGCCACAGCTTTGCCTGAACCTCGCTTGTCTTGGAACCCAGGTCTGCACTGCTGGGAGCTTACTCCAGGCCAAATGTTTGGGAGCTCGGTGTGGATCCCAGAAGAAAACCTGACACTACCAGAGCTCTTTAAAATTTAGGTGGTCTTTCCTCCAACAGAGCTTCTCCATGATTACAAGTTTGCTTCCAACTTCTCAAAAGGATGCAAGTTACAAAGCAGCCCAGGAGTCTGGACCTTTTGCATAGAACCAATATAATAAATCCTTAGAATTCCCACATCAACCATACAGCGTGCAGCGAAGAGCCTGCACATCGACAATGAAATGAGCCCTCCTATCACATTGCGCCATGTTCATAATTAGTTACGCAATCCATCTCAAAGTTGAATAGGCTGTTTGCATTTACTCTGAAAGCTGACCTCTTGGAGAAATGGAATTGCCTGGGGGGAGCTAAATGGTAGACGTTTGTAGGGACCCTAATGTTCAAGGGCTTGAAGACATCCCACTCTCCTTCTCACTGATTCAGATAGACCCCTTGCATCTATCAGTCATGATTAAGGTGACCTTTGGCTCACTAGCAGGATGACCAAAGGAGAAGGGGGAAAGAGAGGGAGGGATGGTGACGGAAAAGGAAGCATACAGATTTCTTTAGACACCAAACAACAGCTGATTCAAAAAACAAAATGGCTTAGGGTCTTCTGCACTAGATCCTGAAGGAGAGAGGCAAAGAGCAGAGAATGACTTGACACTCAGCAGGGAGTAGTGGGGAAAAGTGGGAGTGGGACACTGAGGTGCTATCCACGCAGGACGCCCTGGCTGGATGGATCAGTGGTGGGCAGGGGACACCTGGGGGAGGAAACCAATGTTTGTACAGTCAGGTGTTTCTAATTTGAGATAAGTAAGGTTCATATGATGGGGGAGGGCATAGTGGTGGTGGAAGTGGGCTGTTCTCTTAATATTATTATTAGGGGGTGTTACCCATTTTATGTCAATTGATTGATTAATTTTGTTCCTGCACATATTAATTGAGCTCCCACTTCTCCTAGTTCTCGGGTTACAGTGATGAGTAGCTTATAGTCTGGGAAAGAGATAAACACAAATCACATAAGCACACAAATGCCTGTAAACCTGCATCAGAGACAGACACGGTGAAATGCGGTCTAAATTGGAAGGGTTTGACAAGGAGGATTCTGCAGCGAGCCTTCTCTGCTCGCTGGGAAATGAGGCTGCAATGGAGATCTGAATTACAGGAGCCACGTGAGTTGAGAGCTGAGAGGAGGCTGGTGGGGCAGGTGGGCTGCAGGCAGAGAGGCTGTGTGGTGGGAGGGAGGCTGGTGGGAATGGGGCTCCCAAAGGTCAGAGCTGCTGGAATGAGACAGGAGGGAAGCACGGGGCAGGCGAGGCTCAGCAGGGTGGCCCATTCGAGAGTTACAAATGGGGAAGTTGAGGCTTAGTGAAGTAAGTGGTTTGAATAATATCAGACAAATCATAAGAAAGGGCCTGGATGTCAGTCCTTGCTGGAAAAGCCTGTGCTCCTCCCTGTTGGTGTTTTTTTATATTAGGGACTTTGTTCAGTATGAGCGCTGGGTGAATACCATTGTATTATAGCTCATTAAAACAGCAATGTTATGTATTGCTAATGAAGCATCTAGAATACACACACAACACCATGATTTGTCTTATACTAATATAAACATTAATTAAATATGTACATAATAACCAGTCACTCCTTGTTTAATTTTCAAGCATATGTTCCTGGAATCTTTCTGGTTAGTGACACCACACTAGCAAGAATGAGTAGTGCTCTGTTAAGTCGAGAAGCATACCTGCCACAGGTGGGTTGTCCTGGCCACCGTCTGCGGCGCTGTGCTGAGTGGCACCCTTGTAGGCACCATGTCTCTGCACAGCAGACACGTTCTAGGAACACATCGCTAAACTGAGGTTGGATGACTCAAACAGTAACCTGAAGAATCTTCCAGCACCAAATTTGATGCATTCACACACTTATCTAACAAGTTTCCTTAAAGCAGGGCCTACCTGTAACATGGCTTAAGTGGTTTATTAAGTCACTTTTGGGGGATGACTTTGACCACTGTAAAACACTTTCGCTGTCTTCCTGTGAGAAGATGGCACGTGTACAGATTGTAGGTCTACTTGTGTCTATTTTTTTAACCTGGTATCGACTGTATATGGTCTCCATCTGATATTACATATGAATAGATTGACTGGCCCCCTGTACTAGGCTGGAAGGCTTCTTGGGAAGTTTGACACAGGATGATGGAAGCTAGATGGCTGACCTTCAAGATCTCCTATCCAGCACCATGCAGCATCCATAATGAACTTCCCCCTCCCTGGAGGGATGTGCCTTGTGCTAAAAGTCACCTCTCACATAGGCTGCAATGCCCTGTTTTCTGGAGCTGCCTGTTCTCCCTGCACTGCCCTGGCTTCTTACATCATGACCTCCAAGCTTATCATCTGTGCCCTTGAGTTTTCTGCCTGGGTGCTTTGGCTCACTACTCAAACCCATCCCATAGCTTTCAACTTCCACTTTCTCTTATTGACATTTCATCTTTTCCCTTGGACAAGGGAAGTCTTTGATCTCATTCTTTTTTACAGGTGGAGTCAGTGTAGACCTGGCCAGGATGCTCCATGAGGTGGAGGTCTATATGATGGAGAAAGAGCTTTGAAAGCAAGCAGACCTGGGTTCGAATCCTGACTTAACCAATTGAAGTTATATATAACTTGGCAAGTTCAACTCTCTGGGCCCCAGTTCCCTTAACTATAAAATGGTGAGGAAAATCCCAATCACACATGGTTGCAGTAAGGATTTAGTGAATTGAGTACATAAATCATCTGGCACATAGTAGGTGGTAACACTTGATGATTCTCACTTTATTATAAAGGTTGTAGAATATAGCAAGAAAATCTTGAGGGTAAGCCTAAGAGATCAGCAGAATTTTGTCAAGTTCAAGGAATAAGTACACATTCAGAAACAAGATGGTCTTCCATTATAAGAAGTCGGGCAGATACTGAACAGATTTAGCCACCCAAGGAAAGGTGAGAGATCGTTGTCAGGTGAGCTGGAAGGTGGACCCAGCCCCCGTTCACTGGTCACAGGCTGCCTGGCCCCACAGTGAGGGCGGTGGTCTTTTAAGAACCTGGGAGAAGGGAGACAGGGATACATTCCTAGTTAAGCAAGTCCTCAGACTCCTTCTCTGGCACCAATCAGTACCCCCAAAAGTCCCCTCTCCTGATCTGATTGTCTAGGTTCTTCCAGTTCAAGACTGTTTTATATGTCACTCAGTTTCTCTATTAACTGTTCTTATTTCAACCAAAATAAGTTTAAGTCTATGTCACTTTGACTAATACAACTCCGGCAGTGACCAACTAACTTTTTGTTTCTAAGACTGAACTTCCACTTGGCTCATCAGTAGTGTTGGTCTCAGCAGGTTCCAAGTTTCATGCCATAAAACTGAGATGGTTTTATGGACCAATTATCACAGGTTAATAATGATTATTTTTATGAAAGTTGGCGGGTCACCCTCTGGACAGCGGGTAGAGCAATGTCATCTCAGCCTTAATCATAGATCATAAAATTTTAGAGCTGGAAGGGTCTCAGAAGTCATGTGGCCCAACCCTCTCACTTAGTAGAAGAAAGAACTGGGGCTTGGAGAGATTAAACTCTGGGTTAAAAAGGCCAACAGAATAGAGAGAAACGGAAGCCCCAGGAGGGCAGGCATTTCTCCTAGATGATTCAGTCAGAGTCTCTGCTATCTTTCTTATAACCACAGAACATAGGTCTTCTGAACGCTAAGTGCAAAGATGACGCAGGGATATGATTTGTAAGGCTAGTGTGTGAGGAACCGGATATTTTAAAGGCTAGATGACCTCTGAGGTTTTGATCAACTCTGATATTCTAGGGTATTATTTTGTATGGAATGCATGATACTGCACACATACTAATTTACTTATTTGCTTACATTCTTTCTCCTGTAAAGAAGTGTCTTAAAGGCAGGGCCGTGTTTCTCATTTTTGCTTTTCCCGCAGCCTTGCTGATTGTGTGTGCTCAGGAAAAGATATGCTGGATGAATGGATGAGTGAGGGTGTGCTGAAAGGGTGTGACAGTGTGACAAGGAGTGGCCAGGCTCCTGACACAGAGGGCAGGGCGAGTTTGAGAGTGGAGTAGACTCCCATTTAATTGACAAGGCTTGAGAAAAGACCAGAGATTCATGGGGTGGGAGAGGATTAGTTTAGAATTGAAATCACGAGAGCTGCAGTCTAAGGCTTTTCTGTAAAAAGAAAGAAACATCTTGCAAATGGCAGTGCAGCTTCTTGGTTCAAGAAGAAGGTCTGTAAGGACTGAAGATGGGACAAGAAGCACCTCCACTGGGAAAATGTTGAGATGAGGACAAGGCTGAATCGACAAATTGTCTGAGGCCCTGCTGACAGCTCTTAACAGCTCTGGTGCCACTCAGAATCCTGGGCCTGTCACGCCTCTCTATCCCGTGGCAGAGTCGCTCTCAGCTAGGAAGGAATGAGCACAGGAATCTGAAGTCCACAGGTCTCCGAGAAAGGAAGAGAAATGTGGAAGAACAGTTCCATTTGGGTCACACCTCAGCAGACTCCTTTTTCACCAGCCCCTGTGTGAGGCTCAAAGCCCGTCCCTCCAGCCATCGCCCGCCTCTGCCATCTGGAGAGGCTGTGCTCACTGGACTCTGCTGTCTCTGGGCCAGAGGACCCTGGCTGCTGGCACGTCCTCTGCTTGGCAGTCTCTGTTCCTAAAGGGGATGGTGGGCTGATGGGCTTCTTATAACTTACTGGATCCTGCTCAAGGTTGTTGATCTGAGCAATCTTAATCATCCAAATGAGTTTGCAGCTGTTCTCATCAGGAACACAAATTCAGCACTATCCTTAAACTGTTGGTTTCCACACAGGGTGCTGGAGAGAGGGGCTCTATCCCCTGGCAGACAAGAGGAAACTAAATCTGCTCCCCAGCCTGGGAGAGGAGACACACCCCGAGGAGCCTGGAGAGGAGGAGGCGAGCCCCTGGGCATCGTGGGCGTGTTTCCATCTGAGAGCATCACTGCACTCCTCCTTCCCCGCACACCTCCCTCCGTCCCCTCCCCTCTGTCCCTTCCTTCTATCTTCTTTCTTCTTTTCTCTCCTTTTCCTCCTTCTTTCTTCCCTTTAACAAACATTTATTGAGCACCTGCTAAGTGTAAGGTGTTAAGTCAGGGGAAGTGCGGAGGGAGGGGATACCAAAGTTGACAGACTGGCTTCTCTTTGGGAAGAATTTACACAAGCACATTGCAGAGAGATAGCAAAACTGCAAACAGATGTACCTGTCCAAACCCCACCAGAAAAGTGTCGCAGGCAGGTCCACACAGAGTGGGGTGTTTCCTTGGAAGACACCGTGTAAATGCAGCTGGGGGTCAGAGATGCTATCATGCAGGGCATGTAAACTGGTCCTTGAAGTGTCTGTGTTGAAGGTGAATAGATCTACAGTGATTTCTCCCTGGATTTTCATACCCAGATGGGGTCTTTCCCTCTCTGAGGTTCACAGGGCTTCACCTGCTCTCTGACGGTGTCTGTGAAGCTCTATGGGTGCCTCTCCTCTCCTCTTCCAGGCAGGCGGCCTTCTGTCACAGGGAACTAGGGCCTGCCCCAGGGACTTAACATGCAATCAGACAGCAATGTGGACTTCTACACTCAGGAAACATAGACAAGATGTTATATATTTTAAAAAGGACTTTAAAATGGTAGCCACTTTGTGTTGGCAAAGTCCAATTGAAAGAAGGGGATAACAATACCTCGTGTAGTCCCATCTGTTTATTTTTTTCTTTTGTTTCCCTTGGCTCAGGAGGTATATCAGAAGAAATATCGCTATGAGCAATGTCTGAGATTTTATTGCCTATGTTTTCTTCTAGGATTTTTATGGTTTCAGGTCTAACATTTAAGTCTTTAATCTATTTTGAGTTTATTCTTGTATATGGCATTCTTGTATGTGGTCTAGTTTCATTTTTCTGCACATATCTAAGTTTCCCAACATCATTTATTGAATAAATTAGTTTTAGCCTATTGTATGTGCTTGCTTCCTCTGTTCAATATTAATTGACTATAAAAGTGTGGGTTTATTTCTGGGCTCTCTATTCTGTTCCATTGAACTATGTGTCTGGTTTTGTGCCAATATCTTGCTGTTTTGATTGCTGTGGTCTTACAGTATAGTTTGGTATTAAGTAGTATGATTCCTCCAACTTTGTCCTTCTTCTCAAGATTGTTGCTACTATTTGCGGCCTTTTGTGGTTCTGCATAAATTTTTGAAATATTTGTTGTAGTTCTATGAAATATGTCATTGGTATCTTGAGAGGAATTGTGTTGAATCTATAGATTGCTTTGGGTAGTATTGACATTTTAATGAATGTTAATTCCTCCAATCCATGAACACACTATGTACTTCCAATTATTTGTATCTTCTTCAGTTTCTTTCTTCAGTGTCTTATAATTTTTCAAGTATAGGTCTTTTACATCCTTGGTTAGATTTATTCCTAGGTATTTTACTCTTTTTGAAACAATTGTAAATGGGATTGCTTTCTTAATTTCCCTTTCTGATAGTCCATTATTGGCATACAAAAATGCAACTGATTTCTCGGTATTAATTTTGTATCCTGTTAATTTATTGAATTAATTTATCAGTTCTAGTAGTTTCTTGGTGGAATCTTTAAGGTTCTCTATGTGCAGTATCATGTGATTTGCAAATAATGACAGTTTTACTTCTTCTTTTCCAATTTGGATGCATAGTTTCCACAGAGGAACTGTGCCATTTGGGAGCAACCGGAATTGGTCTTCCACCAGTCAGTCAGTCTGGGAGGGCTTCATGGAGGAAGGCCCATGTCAGAGACTGAAGGAGCCAGCTGGGCAGGGGTCTGGGGTGGGAGTGTGGTGGAGTATATGGAGCTCACCACACCTGAGCTTCTAGAGGGAAGAGACATGTGACAGAGGCTCTGCATCGCAGCCACAGTGTGAGGCCCAGCACATGTGTGAACAAACAATGGACCAGTGTGTGGGAGACAGTGGAAGGCTGGACAACACAGTAGAGGAGGCTGAGGTAAGGACGACAGAAGGGGCTGAGAAGATGGGCTGGCATGGAGCAGGGCCTGTGGACACCTCCCCCAGGTCGCTAAGCTGGAAGGTGCTGTATGAGGAGAAGGCAGTCCCAGGCTGTCATAGTCAAGACCCGTTAGGGCTGTGGGCAGGGATAAAATTCAAAGGACAGCCCAGGAGCACAAAGTCAAGAAGTGGCTCTGGTAGCATCCTATGACTTTGGGCAGGTCACCTCACCTTCCCAACCTTGCTCACCATCCTGCCACTGTAAAGGGCACCTCCAATTGTTGTCTGGTGACCTAGAAAGGTCCTGAGGTCTGAGCAAGTGGGGTGGACAGTTTGGAGGTGGGAAAGAGAGGCAAGAATGTAAATTAGGCACTAGTACCAGGACAATTGAGAAAGACATGAGAAGCTACAAAGTTTGGCAACTGATTTATTGTTTGAGAGTCAAGACAAAAATAAGAGGGGGAAATAGTAGTCATTATTGGGAGCTTAATATGTACCTATGGCTACATACATATTGTCTACCTTATGAGAGAGGCATTGTTATTATTATTATTATCCCACTTTATAGATGGGGAAGCTGAGGCTTGAAGAGGTAACATGACTGTTCCAGGTTAACACTTTATAAGTGATACAGCTGGAATTTGAAAACTTGGTGCTTCTACACACGCCAGAGCTCTCAGTCCTGCGTCATGCCAAATCATGAGCAAGCCCTCACCTGGGTCTTCAGTGGTGTGGTACAGGTTCTCCAGGAGGGGCCGGCTGGGAGGCACCGGCCGTCCTCAGGTTCAGACCTGCTATCAATGACCATGTGCATAGCTGGCTAGAGAGCAGGGATGGGAGGAAGGAGGGCTGGGGAATCTACCACCAGACCAAAGAAGAATAAGAGGCCTCTCATTTGTGAAATGCTTTCCAGCTTTTGCCTTAATTGACTCTGGCAACAGCCCTGGGAGTTAGGCTTAGGATTTTTCAATCCCACCTTCTAGCTGGGGAAGCTCAGGCCTGGGGAGGAGAAAAGCATTGCCCAGTGTCATCCAGCTGGTAAATGGCAGGAGAGTGGAACCTGGTTCTCTTTCCCTGGGCTCTCGTCAGGGTTCGACATGAGGCATCTCCAGGGGATGCCCCCTTCTGGGAGTCAGAAAGCAGGAAAGCAGAGCGGGAGTGGCTGGGTCCCAAGAGCTGAAGTGACAGAGGCTTCTTCCTCAAAGCCCCAAGCAGGGAGGGGCCTGGGTGCTGAGGGTCTGCATGAGGTGGCTTAGCCTGAAGCCAGAGCTGGAAGGCAACGCCAGTGGCACAGAACCTCCCCAAATGGGATGGCCTGTGGGGCCCCTGCTCCAGATCCCAGGGGGTGAGCAGAAGGCAGGGCAGGCATTGCAGGTCCGCCCTCTCTAATCCATCCCATGCCTTAGGCATCAGGAGGCCCTCCGTCAGTGGACTGTCAGCAAGAGCAAGCAATGCCAACAGGCAGGTGCCCAGCCCTGAGCTGCAGTGGAGGGAACAGGATCTTTGGAGACAGATTGCCGAGGGTTCAAACCCTGGCTTTGCCATTCCTGACTTGGTGATTTTGTGTCTTGGTTGCCTTACCTGTAATATGGAATAGCATCTTCCTTACAGTCATAAAGTATGAATGAGTAAATACATATTCGTGATACCGAATAAATTTCATTCATTTCACAGTTCCACTGCATGCCAGTGCTGTGTTAGGTGCTGGGATGAGACAATTCTGTGACCCAGCCAGACAAGACACACTTCCCTTGTCCCACCTGGAAGGTACCTGAATCTCCCCTAGAGTGTGGGCTCTGTCCCAGCACCCAGGGAGGAGAGGAGAATGGGAGGGGAAGCAGAGCTTCAGCCTTGCTCTGAGCCCGCAGTTCCTAAGCCAAGCAGGAGCCAGAGGTCGGGACAGATCTGGGGGCTGGGATGAAGTGGAGGGTGGGCACCTCTGCGGTCCTCCTGTCAGGCTCCCCGCACTTCAGAAGCCCGGAGAGCTTGACTATGATGACCTCACCGGTGTTCAACGCTTCCCCAGGAGACCAAAGGCAAAGCAGAAAGCACTGGAGTGTGCGAGCGCTGACAGCTGCAGGATCAGAGAGCCTGGACAGGGATCACAGGCTGTGGGGGTGGCCAGGCAGTACACAGATTCAAGGTCCTTCCTGGGCCCCTGGGCCAAGTTCACTGACCATAGACATTCATGGGAGGTTCCCCTTCCTCATCAGCAGCCTGTACTCTGTGTTCAATGCTTTTCCTCATGAGTTACCTTTTCCAACCTGCCCAGGCCCGGAAACAAATATCATTGCCACTTTCTAGATTAGGACACTGAGCACAGAGGAGTACCAGTGGCTTGCTTAAGGCCTCACAGACCATCATCATTGTCAAGATGTGGGTTCCCCCTCTGTCTCCATCACACATGTGTGTACATGTGCACTCACACTCACATGAATGCCTTGAGACTTCCCCCTAACCTGGCTAACACAGTGGACTACACAACTCCACGGGACCTCCATCCTGCACCTGTCCACCTGCCGTAGGCAGCCGGGACGAGGTTGAAAGGAGGAGGATAAGGAGTCCCACCCAGGGTCCAGGTTCCTGGCAGCTCAGGGGCACAGAAGGTGGCAGAGGATGTGATGCTTCTGTCCACCAGTTTTTTCTGGTCTGACTCTTTACTGATGTCTCTCTCCTTTCCATTCACACCTTTGGATCCATTCTCTCATCTTCCTGCATCTCTCCTGCTTCTTGGTTCACCTCTGTTGCCTTTTTCTGTTTTCTTTTCCTCTTTTCACTCGGTCTCTCTCCCTTCTTCTTCCCTCTCTCCCTCTCCCTGCTCTCTCTGGACTTCCTTACTCCTCCCTTTCTTACCCTCCCTCCTCCTCTTCTCATTGTCTCTTTTATCTCCTTCCCTCCTTTTCTGTTTGCTTTTCTCCCCTGGTGCCCCTCCCTGCCAGGTCCTCTGTCTGTGCCCCTAGCCTCCCTTCTCCTTCTTCCCCTCCCCTCAGCTCTTGCTCTTGGTGATTTATTACTTGCCCTGCTGCTTCTGACAAACTATTTGTAGGAAAATGAGATTTGGTCCACGCTGGATGGCTCCTCTGGGAGGCAGCGTGGGGGTCGGTGTCGGAGCCCCAGTGCGGCCCCCACCAGAGCCCCCGGCGCTTGCTCACAGAGCTCTTTAAGATAAATGAGCAAAATTAAGAGACTCACTGGGGGGAGAAAACATTGGATGGCAGCAAGTGAGAGGGGGTGGTGCCTGGTTTCCTCCCAGAAATGCACCCACGTGCGCCCCGCTGGGGCTCCCCATCTGCTCAGACTCCAGGGACTCCCTCCCCCAGAAGAGTGTGGAGCCTTGGGTGCATTTCTGCCTTCCCAGGACGTGGTCCTGAAAAGAACAGAAACCTCTCCAGCATTAGCAACAGTTTGAGGTGGAGCAGCAGGTCTTAGGAGGTGGTTGAAAGAGACCTGCTGAGGGGGAGGAGGCAAAGGGACGGAGAGCAGAGCAGGTGGATGACAGAGGGCAGTGGGGTGGGCTGCCTGGTGGGGTGCACACATGGCGAACAGCTCCAGGCCCACCCGAGGCCCAGGCTGCTCCAGCCTTTCCGGATCCCAGGAGACCTCAGCAAAATTCATGTCCTGGGCACAGGTACTCAGGGGACAGGAGGAGTGGAAGCCCTTGCTCCCCCTCCCTATGCATAGGGGGCTTAGCTTCTGGCCAGCTGGGTAGCAGACTTGGGGCTCCTGAGGGCAGCTGGGTAGGTCTGTGGTTTTCCTGCAGCACCTTAGCGCTGGGCCACCACGGTCTCCTGATTCACCTCTTGCCACCTTCTCTTCCAACATGAATACAAGAATGTCCTGCAAGCTCTAGGCTCTATTTTTAACCCAATGGGATGCGCCCTGGACCCAGTTATTCAAGACATTTTTCTCTCATTTTAAAAGCCATGCACTTTTTTCTCCATCAAACATGGAGAAAACAGAGGTATGGTAAACAAGAAAATAAAAATGTTATTCTATAGTTTTGTATTTATCATAGTTTTAAAAATGCATATATTCAAAAAACAAGGTCATATTGCACACATTTTTGAACTGTTTTTTTCCACTCAACATTACGTTGTGCCTCCCTTTCCAATGACTAAATGGTCTTCTGAGATATAATTTTAAATGGATACACTGTTTTAGTATATGTTTGTACGTTCCTTACATAATTGTTTTTTAACAAGGCACTTATTTTTGTTCATTTTGATCAGTTCCAAATTTTTGCTGTTACAAAGATGTACTAGCCTTGGAATTATCCAAATTATCCAATTCTTATCATAGCCAGTAATAAAAGCAGTGATTTCTGCTCTTTCCTGGCTTCATAAGAATAAACTGTGACATACTTGAAAGCTTAATGACTCCAGTGAGCCTGGGCTGAGAAGCCAGCCTTCAACAGGCCTTCTAGACTTTGTAGATTTTCAAAACCCACCTGTATCTGTAAACCAGGGCCTTCTGAGAATGCTCTAGAAGAAAGAGAGGTAGTTAAGGCTTCAGCTGCTACATAAACCAAAAAAGATATAATATTTGAAGAAAAGGTTTATTTAGCTTGAGTCTTGGTAGCACATTTGCAAATAAAACATGAGCCAAATTATAATAATGGGCCAAGTTACCTCTAATTGGTGTTCATGTGTTGTAATTTCAAACTGTGTTACAATGCAAAACTTGGAGATGTGGTAGTCATTCCAAGAGTCTACCATGAGAAGTGCCTGGTAGGGTATAGATGGACAAGGAGAGAGAGATTCAATGTGTAAAGATGGAGAAAAACTTTAGTATCCAGTGACTACCCACAGGTACTCCCAAGTGACCATCACTCTCGAGGTATCTGTCTCTATGTCTGTCAGTCTGGGATGCGTGGGTCTTGGGAAGAGTGGAAAATGATGCAAAACTACTGGATAATTTGCTGTTTGGGTTTGCGTCTTCATCAATACTTTTCCTATAAAACATGCATGACTTGCACCAAGATCTCTGATTTGGGAGGTTCCTTCCAATCAGCCTTTCCTTGGGGCCTTTGGGGTCACTTCATGTCATTTGTTATAAACTTCAGTGTCCTGAGTGGCTGTCTAAAGCTGTGGGGAAAGGGAGGAGTCCATGAACTATTTTCAATATCTGGAAAATATTTGGATTACCTACAATAAAGTTCTCTGGTTAATAAAATGTCAAGTTTCTTTGCTTTGGGTTGATTTGGACCAGCTCAATGGGAGTACTTACTGGAATACTCAACTGGATTGGTCTGATTGACAGTTTCCTAGGACTTTGATTCACAAATGACAGGGAGAGCCCATTGTTTAATAGATTCTCTGTTTCCTAATTACCTAGGAGTTCATGGCTGGATAGTAAAGGAGTCTTTGATGGACTCAGCTTGGGAAGCAGCAGCAAACAATGTCACCCATTGCCCTCTCTCTACTGCCTGGTGGCCAGTGGGGCAAAACCTGTCCAAACAGGAGGATCCTGAAGTTAACATCATGGTAGAGATTTTCTAGAAAAATCCATCCAAATCCTTCCTGTACCAGATCATGAAGGAGAGAGGCGACATCTATCGAGGGTGCTGTGGGATGGGGGCGCCCACTGATGGCTGGGAAGAGCATCTGAGAAAAACAGGGGCCTACTCACAGCTGCCAATTCAGTCTGGAGCCCCCTGCCTCACACTTCATTTTATTAGGAAGAAAAGATGCAGGGAGGGGTATGGGAGGAGAGAAAAGAAATTAAAACACCATGATCCCTTTAATGCAATCTGAGATTTACTCTGCATAATCCAGCCATATTTTTGATAAGAAATTCATGGCTCCTCTGTCCCCAGTAACAGAACGGTGATCTTTATGGGGCTGGAGTGAGGAAGCTGGTGGGCATGGCCCCCGTCACATTAAACTGTCTCAGTGAAGAAGCAATTTGTTTGATATTAAGAGTTATAAAAATATCAGCGCAGAGCGGTTATGCTGGGGACATTGCAAAGCCAATCTGAATTTTAATGTAGTGTGAGCAATAAGCACCGTGTTCCCCTTGCCCATGCCACACACTGGCTCTGCAAATATCTGAAGAGAAAAAATGGAGGTATTGAGTGTCTTGCTCTTTTGTACTTCTGTTTCAGGCAGGCTCGATCCTCACCAGATGTGCGGGAGCTGCAGGGGACTGGGAGCCAGTTGCATTCTTGCATTGTTGGGGTACAGAATTGGGAACATGGCCAAACACTCGGCTTTCTCTCACCCTGTCCATGCCCCTCGTGCACAAGCAACCATCCCAGTGCTGCCCAAGACTCAGCCTTCTCTGCCCGCTGGCATCTCAGGATCTTCATCCTTTAGTTTCCTAATACGATGGGATGCTGTTTCACAAGCGTCTCCCCCATCCTCTAAGTCTGTCTTAAAATGCCCTTCTTTCCCCTGCCCACGCTCTGATCACATTCCATCTCTTTGTCTCTATCTGTGGCCTGGAGGTGCCTTCTTTGACCTCTCCTCTGTTTCCTTCTATCACTTTTCTCATTATTTCCATCTTGCATCATTCCTCTTCCTTCACCTCCCAGTCACCTCTTCCCAGTCTCTTCTCCCATAAATATCCATTCAGCCTTACAGATAGATCTTTCTGAAACACCCTCACCAATTAATTTCACTTGCACAGGGTGCCTGCTCCTCACCAGACATTGGTTGGTGGCAGGAGGAGACACAGCTTGGGCAAGACGGGTGGTCTCTGCTCTCCAGGGACTCAATGTGCCTTTGGGAGGGGTGGTGGGAGTGGTGGGGGGTGGTCCTTTTCACTCAGGGCTGAGTGAGATAAGGTCCCCAAGGAGAGGCCTGAACAAAGGGCCCGAGGAGAAGTCAGGGACATGTCATGGAAGGAGTGGCTCAGCGACTGGGCCTCCAAGAAGGGAGGTCACTGACAGGTGGCAGTTGGAGAACTGGGAGGAGAAGAACACATTGTAGACAGAGCAAAGAAAGGCTCAGTGGGAGGATTCATGGGGAATTTTCACAGAAGAGTGAGTCCTGCAGCTTGGCTAAGGAGGCTCAGAAAGTTCAGGGATGTGCCCAGGTGTCTGACTCCCGGTTCCGGACACGTCATCACAGCTCAGCGGTGATTCCAGGGTGGTCTGGGCCCCTGAACGCTCTGAGACCCTCTCAGGGGGTCTGTGAGGCCAGCACTATTTCAGAATCACCTTTGCCTTTCACATTTGCTCACAAGTTTGCAGGGGATTTTCTGTTGTGCACTTGGGAAGCCTGGGCACCAGGAGCGAACAGTTTCCCAAGTGCACAAGTTTGCAAACCCTGCCTGGGCCAGATGCACACTCCAGGCAGAGATCGATGTCTTTTTCAGTGAGAGGTGCGAACTGCATTCCACAATGCAGTAACCTTTAAGAAACTACCATTTGTTGATTTTGAGGAACTATCGAGAATAATATCCACAATTGTCTGAAAGGTGATTAATATATTCCTGTTTTCCAGCTGCATATTTTTGTGAAGCCAGAGTTTGTTCCATGTATGGCAACCAAAACAATATATCGCAATGGCCTGAATGCAAAAGCAGGTATGAGAACCCAGCTGTCGTCTACTTAACAGACTCCTCATTTAAGAGATGTGCAAACACGTGCCATAATTACGGCTGGCTCGGTATTTTTTTGAAAATGCAGAATAAATATTGACACCTATAACCCATATAACCAAATGCTTGTGGGTTGCTAGATAATTTTTTCAAGTATAAAAAGACCTTGAGATCAAAATTTTGAGAACTAGGGGGCCATGATGCGTCTCTAAAAGATTATCAGTTATAAGTTTGAGTTTGGCATAGAAATAACAGGCCCACCCTTTGCCCCCTGCCCCCGGCTTCCTTCTCCCGCCTCCCACTGGCTCTGGAGCTCCCTGAGCCCTCGTGCACTATCCGCCTGCACAGCAGCCTCCCTCCAACACCTCCTCCAGCAGGATGTCCCTCCCTCCCTCTCCTATCCAGCTCCTCTTTCACAGCGCCTCCAACCACATCACTCACTCCCTCACTTTCCACAGATTCCAGATCCAAACTGTTTGCATTCCCCCAGCCTCCCTTTCTCTATCCGCTGTTATCTTCTTCACCTCAGACTCCCTTTCTCTATCCGTTCTTATCTTCTTCACCTCAGACTCCCTTTCTAGTCCCTCATAATTCTTTCTCCGACAAGCTCCCGGTCTCTTCTGGCGTTTATCGAGGCCGCGCATGCGCCTCATCTTGGCTCACCAGCTTCACCCCAGAGTCTCTAGTTGTCGCTGCAGTGACAACGTCTGCCCCAGGGCTGAGGACCAGCCCAGCCCGGGTCCTCCTCTGAGGGCCAAGTAGGGACACTGTGGGTCTGCGGAAGGAGGCAGACAGATTGGGCTGAGGTCCAGCAAGGAAACAGGGCAGCTTCACCCAAATCACTTGTCCTATGTTTATAACGTGAGGATAATAATACCAACCCAGCAGAGTTCTTATAAGAATTAGAACATACATACATGGCAAAGAATAACTGCTCATGAAGATTTGCTGTTATTGTCAGAGAGAAACCTGATGGCCATCAGTACTCATAGGTTTTACAAACTAGTTGATTATTTGTCCTGATAACTAAATTAAGGTCAACTCTAATCTAGATCATGAGTTCCCAAACCTTCAGGTAAAGCAGAATCCCTTGGACAGCTTGTTGGATATGGAGAGGGGCCGTATTCTGGTCCATAGCATACACCTGGATCCACACACCTATTTCTAACAAACTCTGAAAGACACCAAATGCTGGCCCACACATTTCCTGAATTTTCCTGAATCACATTTTCCCACGATTTTGTGGAACTTCCCAGTACTTAAAAACTGCTCAGTTTGTATTTGACAGAATTTTTACCTCATCTGCGTCGTATTTATTGAACGGCTGGCTCGCACCGTGTCCCCAAGCTGTCACTAAGCTCCCCCGCCTCTTCCCCTTCAGCAGAGTGAGGTGTGTAGGGGAGCACGGGCACCGTGGTGTCGTTTAATGTTGCTGAACCTTTACTTCTTTGCCTTTGAAGTGAGGATAGCCATATCTCATAGGATGTGGTGGGGATTATGTGGGGGCCTTGTGTGATGTACCATCCAAATTCCACTTTATTTTCCTTTGTGAGAAGCCCAGTTGCCTACCCATGAAAAGAAGGAACTGGAGACTTGATCTCCCATGTGTCCACTCTTTTTGTCCTGTCCTAACTCTCCACTACTCCAGGACATCACCGGTCAGAGAGTGGGAAGGACAAAGTGACCGGCTTCCGGCTGCACCCTCCCCTATCTGGCCCTGACCAGACTGAGCCTTTGCCCACCACTGTTGGCCAGCACTCAGCCTCCTCCAATGTGCTCGGGGCTCTGAGAGCCAGCTGTCTAGTTGTCTTTTCTTCCTGCCTCATTCTTTGGACTTGTTTGAAGTATCTTCAGCTGGAGGATCCAGATATAACCTGTATGCCCCATCATCTTACCTTCGGTGGGTATGAAGAGGTCACTGTGAACTGTGTGCCTGGCTCCTGGGGCTGAAGAGTTCACTGTGGGACCTCAAGGCCATGACCCCCACCCCCAGGGCTCCTCCCATCATTTCAGCCTGCTTGGGTGTCACAGTGCTCTCTGGAAACCTCTGCTGTCCTCATCTGCTGATGCTTCCTGCTTCCTGGCCATTCTCACTCTGCTCAGGCTGCCTCTTGGAGGGTGGCTGTCACCACTTGTTCTGGATAGTCATTAGCTGAGCATCTGTACATGGGGAAAGAAAAAGCTCCTCTCTCCTCGTGCAGCTCCACGGAAGCAGCTTGAACCCCAAGCTGTTACAGTGCCAGTCACTGGACACATACAAAGCCTTTTCTCTGCGGAAGAGCGCCTGGGCCCTGGGAAGCCTGGGCCGAGTAAGCTCAGGTGGTGCTGGCCTCCCCTCTGAGGAGCCATTCCCATCTGCTGCTCGGGCCTGGTGTTCTGAATTTGCTCACTGCCTTGTGGCTTCCATGGAGACCCCTCAATGTCACCGGATATGCCCGTGTATGTCCAAACCCAAGTTGTTTTCTCAGGAAGCTTCATAGCCCTCCATAAGTCAGTCAAAAGATGCGTGGGGGTGTGAAGAACCCCAAAGCTCACCCTGGTTGTACAATTACACCCAGAGAACAGCAGAGGGGGAAAACCCTGCCCCACCCTTCATGTGAGGAACACTTCTAGGGGGGTTTAGAGCTGGAGTGTGCAGTGGAGGTGGGTGGAGCTGGCCCTACCTTGTGAAGAAGTTACTTTCTTTGTTCTTTCTTTTGCTATTTATCTATTTGGAAGATGGCATCACAGCGTAACACTGAAGGGAGGGGAACATATGTTCTAGACAGGGGTAAAGTAGCTGGGTGCACAGAAGCAAGAGAGGCCCACGGTGGGCAGCGAGTCCCCGACACGGCCTCTCTTCCCCAGCTGTCATGTGGGTGCCGCTCAGTGAAGGGCAGGGTCCAGACTCAGGAGAGCTGGCGGGAGTGGGTGGTGTGAAGGTAGGGAAGAGGGACATGTTTCCAGATTGCCTTCGAGTATGAAACAAACTTGAGAAATTAAGAATTGCCGCCAGTCAACCTGCAGAGTCGCTGCGTTCACCTTGGGAAGACAGGACACAGACAACCCTCTGCTCAAGGAGAAGCCAGAGTGGCGTCCTTTGTTGTTTCCTCATTTCCTCATCACACACGCACGCGGAGTGTTCCTTGTGACTGTGCCACACCCAGCACTCGCCTTTGAGCACATCTGCATCAAGGCATTGGCAACAGTTGGGCCTGACCGTGCCCCCACCCAGCGTGCGCTCAGGGGGAGGTGACAATAGAACCCTCTGAACTGGGAGACCTGGCTGAGAAAGAACAGGCAAGATGCAAAGAGGGAGTGAATGCCAAGAAAAGGGAAAAATGAAGAGCAATGACTGTGGGTCCCAAGGCTAATTGAGCTGCTAGCAATAGTAGGGAAGTAGGAGGGGCTCTGGTTGGGAAGGACAGATAACAAGCTCCATTTCAGACAAATTTTGTTGCAGGGGTTGAAGGTCAACCCAATAGAGATCTTCCATAGACAATAAGAAATGTGAGATAGGAAAGGGCCAAGGGGTCAGGGTTTGAGATTTAGGTTGAAGAGCCATAGGATAATGGGAACAAGGCAGGGCTGGCGAGATAATTCATTTGTTTGCTTAAAAAACATTCAGTGAATGCATACAGTGTGCCAGGCATGGACTGAGACCTGGGGGTACTGTGATGACCCAGCAGGGAAGGCATCTTGAATGATTTGCGGACAGAAAGAGAATAAGAGATGTGTCAAGTCATGAGTGGGACCCGGGGGAGGCAAGATTCAGCCTGGGAGGTCAGCCCAGAGGCAGAACGCCAGCAGAGGGATGGCCAGCACAGTGGGTCACTCAGGGCCTGAGCTGACCTGCATGTAATAGGAAATCCAAATAACAGTGACCTAAATAAAGCAGGGGTTAGTCTCTCACAAAGCAAGGAGTGTGAGTGTGACAGCCCAGCGTTGGTGCAGGCACTCCACTGAGTCACCAGAGACCCAGGCCACCACCCCCTCAAGAGCTGCATTGTAGACTGCCCATGTTGTGTGACCAGGGTCAACCCTGGTCCCCTATCTCCCAACCCCAAACTCTACAAATCTTTCTTCTCTAATTTAAAGCTTTTTTTTTTCTACTTCCGGCCAAGATGGAGGAATAGGTGGACACACTGTGCCTCCTCTCATAACCAAGATTAAGGACAACAAAAATGTAGAACCAAAAAAAACTAACCAGAACAAATAGAAAATTGAATTGTACAGAAGTCTGACAACAATTCACCCAGACTGTTAAGAGGGGTGGAGTCAGTGGCTGGCAGAGAGGGGTCGAAGCAGGAAAAAGCAATGGCTAGTGGTCCCGGGCGCACAGGTGGCGGTTACTGAGCGAGGGGAGGCAACGAGCAGACCAAGCAAGGTGTACAGGGCAGCTGACCTCGATCCCACATTCGTGCGCAGATAAACCAGGCAAAAACAGGCAGCAAGACAGACTGTGCAATGCAGGGCCCCAGCACCAGGAAATAAAGCCTAAAAGCACTGATTGAAAACACTTGTGGTGGTTGAGGTGCCGGGAGAGAATCCCAGCCTCACACGAGAGTTCATTGGAGAGACCCACAGGGTCCTAGAATGTACACAGCCTACCCACATGGAAATCAGCTCCAGAAAGGCCCAATTTGCTTGGGGAAAGTGGCAGAAGGGACTGGAATCCAAGAGAGAGCAGAGCAAGCACCATTGTTCCCTCTCAGACCCCGCCCCCACATCCAGCATCACAACTCTGCGACTGGGTTGCCCCGCCCTGGTGAACACCTAAGGCCTCGCCTCTAACTACATAACAGCCTCGACCAGACCCCCCCCCCAAAAAAAATGGCTCAAATGGGAGAATAGATCAAAGCGCCAGAGCTAATTCATCTAAGCAACCAAGAGATAGCCAACCTATCAGATGCACAGTTCAAAGCACTGGTGATCAGGATGCTCACAGAACTGCTTGATTTTGCTCACAAATTAGATGAAAAAATGAAGGCTACAATAAGTGAAATGAAGGAAAACGCACAGGGAACCAATAGTGATGGAAGGAAAACTGGGACTAAATCAATGGAGTGGACCAGAAGAAAGAAAGAAACAAACAAACAAAAAAGAATGAAGAAACAAGAATTCAAAACAATGAGGACAGGCTTAGGAACCTCCAGGACATCTTTAAATGTCTCAACATCTGAATTATAGGGGTACCAGAAGGAGAAGAGGAAGAGCAACAAGTGGAAAACTTATTTGGACAAATAATAAAGAAGAACTTCCCCAATCTGGCAAAGGAAAGAGACTTCCAGGAAGTCCAGGAAGCTCAGAGAGTCCCAAAGAAGTTGGACCCAAGGAGGAACACATCAAGGCACATCATCATTACATTAGCCAAGATTAAAATGAAGGAGAGAATTCTAGAAGCATCAAGGGATAAGGGCACAGTCACCTACAAAGGAGTTCCCATCAGACTGTCAGCTGACTTCTCAGAAGAGACCTTACAGGCAAGAAGGGGCTGGAAAGTATTCCAAGTCATGAAAGGCAAGGACCTACATCCAAGATTGCTGTATCCAGCAAAGCTGTCATTTAGAATGGAAGGGCAAATAAAGCGCTTCTCAGATAAGGTCAAGTTCAAGGAGTTCATCATCATCAAGCCCTTATTATATGAAATGTTAAAGGGACTTATCTAAGAAAAAGAATAAAAAATATGAACAGTAAAAAGACAGCAAACTCACAGATATTAACAACCACACCTAAAACAAAAGCAAACTAAGCAAACAAGAACAGGAGCAGAAACACAGAAATGGAGATCACATGGAGGGTTAGCAACAGGGGAGTGGGAGGAGGAGAGAGGGGGGAAAGGTACAGAGAATAAGTAGCATAGACGGTGGGTAGAAAATAGACAGAGGGAGGGCAAGGATAGTATGGGAAAAGTAGAAGCTAAAGAACTTATAACACATGGACATGAATTAAAGAGGGGAATGTGAGTGGGAGGGGGTGTGTAGGGTGGGGGGAATGATGGGAGAGAAATGGGACAACAGTAATAGCATAATCAATAAAATATAATCTTAAAAATAAATAAATAAAAAGTATTATTATGATTTTTTTAAAAAAGCTTTTTTTTTCAAGTCTGTTCTGTCGATCCCCAAAAAACTGTACAGACACCTCAGAGGCAAATGAGGAAGCTACAGGGCAGGTCAAGGGGCTGCTCCTCAGCCAGATCATTTATGTTTCTATATATTATATATGATAATATATATATTAAACATCTCCTGAAAAAGAATGAGCATTTTTCTGGAAAATAGGTTGCCTGAGCAACCCTATGCATGACCATGGGCCCATTTGCTGAGACCACTACAGCAAGAGGTATGTGTGCATGTGTGTACACACACGCTCACACATGCCACATGTGCATGACCCACTGGTGTACACTCACTATCCTGTCCCTCAGTGCCAGGTACCTTTCCTCCTCTCAGTGACCTGAACCCTTCCCTCCCTAACCACGTCTACATCCTGTCACTCAAAGTCACCCCTTACCCACTCCACACCTGGGATCTTCTCTTGGATTCCTGCCCAAAAATGCAGTCCCATGTTTTAAGTCTATTCAGGACTTGCAGCTCTGGGGCATTGAGGTGCAGAGGGAGGAGGAGAACTGGGAAGGGGCCTCACGTGTGTTTAAAGAGTAGATTCTGTTCCTGACATTGGTCCTCAAGCTCTCACACCACCCTTATACAGGCAATTACATACTCACTTTATAGATGAGGAAACCTTGCTCTGTTCATACATGTGGTCTGCTGTGAAAGCCAACAGAGAGCACAGGGAAAGTGTTGTCCATGTGTGTGGGTGGTTAGCACTGGCTAACTACCCAACTGGCCAGCTGAGTACCCAAGGAAACCCATTCCCCTCTTTCTGCCCCAGCCTGCTGATGGATTGAACCATGGAGGGGAGAGGCCCAGGATGATGTCTGCTGCCAAGGGAATAATGAGAGGCAAGGGCTGCTCTACACACCTCCAGACAAGCTGAAGAGAAAACAGGCAGACTCAGGTTTGAATCGCAGATGCATGTGTAACCTCTGGCTCTTTGCTTCTTCTCTCCAAGCCTTAGTTTTTTCATCTGTAAAATGGTGTCTCTAACAGGACTCATCTCACGGGGTTGTTGTGAAGAGAGAGTAAGTGTACACAGGTAGAGAACTTTACAGTGTCTGTCACATAGCAAAGGCTTGGTGGCTTCTAACAGTGGTTATTACGGTTTACAAATGGGGAAACTGAGGTACACATTCTCCAAATCGGGACCTGGTTGGGGGATGCCTCAGCAGACTTTGCACTGAGCTCAGAGTTCAGACCAATCCCTCCCCTGCTCCTCACCCAGCTGCTTTGAGTTCCTCTGCTGTTTACACATGTGGCGTGGGCAGTGCCATTGTGGGAGGTGTGGGAGCCAGTCTTTACGGCCACAGGCGGGTTTGGGGTAGTGTTTCCCATCCCCGGGTCTCATTTCCCAGTCTGGCAAGGTTTAACAACCCCTCCCTTTTCTCAGTGCCCCTGACCCACTGGCCCTCTCCCTTTGTGAAAGACCTGTTTCCACTCTTGGCTGTGACAGTAACAGCTGGGAATCTCTCCATCCCAAATTTCCAATTTCAGTCATTTATAACTGTCTCAAAAGTCATCTGAAGAGGTGAAATTTTCCTTATTTCATCACAGACCCAAGTAGAATCTTTTAAACCTTTTTTTATTTTTAACTTTTAAAAAATACCTGGAACTATTTTAGAAGCAGGTAAGCATGAATGAGTGAATAAGAGAAAGAGGTAAAGAGAGAGAAGTTTCTTTGCTGGTTGATGTAATTGGAACAACTAGACATGTGGGGTTTTGGAAAGTCTCATGTGGGGCTAGCTGGTGACTGGTCCCAATATGAGGGCCCCACCTCCCTGGAGCAGTGAAACTGAGAGACAGACCGAGACCTGAAGGTAACAAAGACAGGTTATGAGAGGGGTTGGTAGGTGGGTTGTGTCTAGTCTCAGGGGCATAAGCTGCCCAGCAGTTTGATCTTGGTACTTCCTAAAGAACTGAAATGCAGGTGTGGCAGGAACCTAATGTGAAGGATTTGAGTGGAAATATCGTGCCATGGCAACTTCAAAAGACCCTGGAAGAATGGAACCCATTCGCTCACATTAGCCACTAACATTTAGACCAGAAGAGCCTACAGGACCCAGGACACTGGAGTCTGGGATGGGCAGGAAGTGGTGAGGCTCAGGGAAGAGGTGGGCTGGAGCCCCATAAGCCAGGTTTGGAAGTACCAGCAACCCATGCGTTGGGGGAGAGCAATGTTGGGCAGAGGGGAATACAGACGAGTGGAAAGCAGGTTTTGTCTAGTCTTCACTTTCTCCTTGGGCCAGTCCAACATTTTTTTTTTTTTCAGTCCAATATTTTTTAAGACAAAGGTCCTGGAAATGGAGGTGGGTTAGATTGTGGTTAATGAAATAAAGGTGGATTGGGTTATGAAGGAGATGAGAAATCAGGATATTATATAAAAGGCAGTATGTTAAAGGGTAACATCTAGAAGACATAATTTAAAGAAATTCATATTGATGGGGAAAAATCAAGGGTTCTGGAAAATACTGAAATACTGACTGTGTCTAAGGACCAGGTGCTCAGACATACAAAATTGGTGCTAACCAGCTCTGCTGGCTGGACTGTTGATGACAAGGTGTCTGCCTTCTTAGAGATCCTTTGAAATCTCTTCCTGTTAGTGGCAGGAGGCCTCTGAGGTAGGAGGAATTGTTCTGACACCTTGAAATGGTCCATATGCTCCGCCTCCCACTCTCACACTTCATCCTCAGCATACTGAACTCTCAGGGCTAACGCAAGAGTCCCACGTGGGGCCTCTCATCTTTAGGGGGCATCTGCTCCGTGCAGAGCTGAACTTACAGAACAACATGGCTGTAGATGTCAAGACTAGACCCAGGAGATGAACATCTGCCAGGATGATTTCATTTCTCCTCTCCAGGTTTGAATGATCACCCTCTGTGTTTAAATTAACAACAAAAGGTAAAAGAACAATGGCAACAATAGCACCTGAACCACGTCTTCTCAATAGTGTCTTGAGTTTTGCCAGCTTGTGGGTTCAGGTGATGACACCTTAGTGATTTTGAATCTTGCCTTCTTTGAGGTCCCACCTGCTCACACAGTCTCTTTTTCCTCCCCAAACAAGGAATAGTTTATGCAGGCATTCAGTCTGGGCTAATACATTGCTGGCCTCTTTTATTTGGGGCCATCACCCCCACTGGTGAGCAAGAGTCTTTGCTCTTCCCAGATATGCCACCACCAGGGACTCCATCATCTGAAGCCACTATTGATGGGCTCAACCACTAATGCTCCCAGGAAGTGAGATCACTGTGTCTTCTATGCTCAGCTGGGGGCAATCTCAGAGTAGTGTTGCCTGTATCCCCCACCACAAAGTCAGAATTTACTAAAACACTTCTTTCAGTGTACAAACACACAGACCTTTTCTGTCTTTGCATCCTCAGGATAACTGAATTGGGTCAAGTCCCTAAAGTAACTCAAATGCCATGCAGAATACCACTGTGACCCTCTAACCTTTGGCCCTGCTGCTGAGTCTGGCTCACCTTGAAAGCCTGTCCTCCTAATGGTGAATTACCCCAAGAGGTCCCTGTCACTCCTGCTTTCAAATGGGCTTCCACAAGGAACTCACCAGGCATGTCTGTCTATGTACAAACTCCTAAAGACTCAGTTCAGGAATCTGCTGGGAAGTACCTCAGCTGTGCTGTAACAAGGATCCAGATAGGTTCCTGGGAGAGGGGTATTTCTCAAGTCCATCTAACAGATTGTACTCGAGTCTCTGCTCTGGCCCAACTGAGAAACTATTAACCCAAACTCACAGCATTGAACAGACAGGGGGCCCAGGGCTAGAGATTTCCCTAGGATCCACCCTGCTGAGAACTGGCAGCAAGGAGAGTTACCCTGATTTATCATGACACCACGGTGAGGTCAGGGCAACACTCACCCCTGGATCCCTGCACCAAGTTATCCCGTCACTGAGGATCCCCAGCCTTCACAGAAATATCCTCTTCTGTCTTAGGCACAGGGGAACATCAGAGTCCCAGAAGGGAAAGAATAATTTGCTTTAATTAGCATGGACTATAATGCAAGGAAGCTGTAACCATATGCTAGAGTGGATGCTCCTGAAAGAAGGCAAAGATCTCTTCTTTCAGACCCATGAAGTATCATAAAGTGCCTTCTTCCTGCCATTTATTACCTGTGGGCCAGGCAAATATGCCTTCTCAGATCCTTGCTATAACACCCACTCCTCAGGATTTTTCCTCTCTGGTCCTTCTTTCCTTCCTTCCCTCCACTGCCCTTTTCACCCCCCTTTATTTCTATCCCTTCCCTCTCTCCTTTTCTTTTAATTAAATACTTACCACATGCCTCACACTCTGCTGGATACTAGAGGGATGAGAGATGGGTAAGACATTGTCTTTGCCCTTGAAGGGTAAGCACATCAAACAGTGGGGAAGACATATGTGTACACAATTAACTATAATAAAATATGGTGAGCGACATAATGGAGATCTGCCCCAAGTGTCACGGAGCACAAGGAGGAGTGAAGGCACTGCCTTAGAGGTCATCGGGAAAAGCTTCACGGAGAAGGTGATTTCTGAGTTGCCTTTGAAGAGTGAATGGGAATTTTCCAGATGAACAAAAATGCGAAGGGCATTCCAGGCAGGGGGACAGTGGGAGCCTGGTGTGGCCAGAGCATGGAGGGTAGATTGGCCATGACCATAGCAGGAGCATTCTGAAAAGGTAGCTTATAACCAGGAGGTGACAAGATCTGAATACCAGTCTTAGGAGCTGACATTTCATTCAGCACATGACAGAGAACAAGAATTTTCATGCACGGAATTTTTCTTTGGATGACATTTCTTGGCTAGCAAGGTTAACAGAGCAAGACTCAAGGTGGGCAATGAAAATATGTATGTAATAGTGTTTACTTGACAACTGATCGAATATTTATTAATGGGCAGTATATGCCAGAGTCTGTTTTAGATACTGTGAGATTGCAAGAGAAGCACCATGATCCATCTATTACAGAAGGTAAGAGTGATTCTCACTTGGGATGGGGGGAGAAAGTACAGCACAAGACCATGTTGTTGAATAGCTGTGAGTCAGAGGAGCCTGGGTGGGCTTCCTGGAAGAGGTGGGTCTGAAGGACCCATGAGAGGCCATTCATCATTGAGGATGCCGCATGGGCAAAGATTTGCATTGAACACATGTGGACAGTAAAGAATCTGGCCTGCCTGGACACATGCTGGGGGTTCTGGGAAAGAAAATGGATGCAGAGTTGAGGTCACATATAGGAGGGTCTTGAAGTCAGATGGAACAGCACAAGGCCTTGGTGGGGGAGGATGCTTAAAACCCTGCTAGGAAAATCCTCCCCGCCTCACCAACCCCACAGGTTTCTTCTGTAACATCCCTACACATGATCACCAACCTTTCTTGGAACATACATAGAGAGAGGAGCAGATGATTTTGTCTTTGGATATCTCTGACTATTTTAGTTCTGCTAAAATCTAACATATTATTTGTTGTGTCCACTGGTTCCAGATACATCCCTCTGGGTGTATTGGCATCTCCCTCTGCTGCAGAGAAACTCTTCAGATTTTCAAATTAATCTCAAATTTTTAGCCTCCCATCTTCCAAGTTGGAAACTCTTAATTTTTTCAACTGTTCTTATACAAGGAGGCTGTGACCGGGGGTCACGGCTATGGCTGGTGCTCACTGGCGCCCCACCCAGGCCTTCGTTCTCTCTTGATGTGGCGCTCACTCAGTGCTGTGCCATCTGGACACAACTGAACAGGGGGTGACAAGCTTCTGTAAGACGACCTAGTGGAAGTGGCGGTCTGCAAATGGGTCAGGCATCCGGGTGTAAGGTGACTGAGGTGGGTAGACTGGGGAGACAATAGCTGGGGCCCTTGGTAGGAGTCCAGACGTCAGAGCTGTGACCAGGGATGAATAGACAAGAATGAAGCCAGGGGACATTTTAACAGTTTGATAAATGAGAAGAAAGATGATGATGACTCTAAGTTTCTGATCTGAGAGCCTGGAAAAGTGGCAGTGGTAAGGGCCAAAAGGGGCGGAATGACACTGACTTGGCCGCAGGAGCAGAGCACTTAAGTGGAGATGCCCAGAAGGTGGTCACAAATGTGCCCTGGGAGCCCAGGAGATTAGAGGTTGGCTTGCAGTTACAAAAGACAGGACGCCTACTGGGGAGTGAAAACAGGCAGGGGAGGAGCCTCCCATCAGGACAGGTGCCTGACAGCATCTGCACATGCAGACTGAGCAGCAAAGATGTTGGGATACAGGCCAGGAGCTGCCAGTGGAGCAGTGTTGAGGTGCCAAGGCAGCTCAGGGGTCTCAGGGAGAGGTACTGGTCAGCGACACCACACCTGGGCGGACAAAGGACACCTACCCTACTGAGGGAAGGAAGGAGATCAGCTTCAGTAGGAAGGTGGGGGCCAAGCAATCTTGGAGCAGATTCAGGGGGACTGAGTGGCTGGTTACCCTCTCCCCACACCCCTACCTTGGTAGGGCCACTTACCCCTTCCCCTCAGTTCACCTGTCCCAATGTTTACCTTCCTACTTTCACTGCCAGTTTCCCAGTGGCCCAACTGGCCACTCAGAGTTGCTGGTCTCCTCAAATGGCATGGCTGAGTCACATCCCCAGGGAAGGACCGAGGTGGCTCACTTCAGGGTGTAGCCCCTTAGGGGAGGCCAAGCCACCTCAAGCCACCCAGCTCCACAAGAGCAGCATGAGCGACACAAATGCTGAGCTGGTGCAGGAGAAGGACTAGGTGCTGCTTTGGCAATGACAGCCTTGAAGGCCCCCAGGGACGCAGCTGAACTGCCCACATCTGTTTGCCTTGTCATCTGAATGTTGTGGTTTTCAGAGGGCAGAGGGCAAGTTGATGAGCTCCACCTCCAACTTCACCTCTTCTAGGCCGGCCATTTTCCTATCAGGCTCTCCACCTTCATCCACCCTGCACCCCACACCTGGTCCCTCCCATTATTGCCCCACTCGGTTCCCCTCAGTACTGAGCAGCCATCTCTCCCCTTGCCCATCATTTCCTTACTCCCCAGGAGCTCATCCCAGGCTGTGCTAGGGGCAAATATGTCTACAGAGGCTAAGGGGCTATTTTCAAGCTTCCTAGGCAGAGACTCCAGAATTCTAGCAACCGGGAGACAGGTTATGCCAACCCCACTCCTCCCAGGGTGCACTGGGAGCCTGGGAACCAGGAGGGAGGGAGGAGGCTCAGCTGAGGAGCTCAGGATTTAATTCTATGCATCATTAAGTAGTCCTCTGAAAGTAGTGTCCCCTATACATCATCCATGCTTAGTAAACAGCACGCTGACATTACATTAGCGGCTGGAAATGAATTTTCTCTTTTATAGGGAAATTGAGAATCCGCCAAGAAGAAAGAAAGAAAGAAGGAAAAAAAACCTTCAAAACCAATTATCTAGGCATTTATGAGTTCCACCCTGGTCCCTCTCTCTCTCCTCTCTCACTCAGATGCAAAGAAGCATTTAATATTTAATATATTAAGAAAAGAAAGAAACTTTGATAGATTATGTGGAATCTGGCATTAATTCCCACCGCCCCTCCTTTCTTCCTCATTCTCCCCTCGCAAAAACCAGCGCCTGGTTCAAGCTGACATTTAAATGGATTAAGGTGTTCAGATTTCCTTAATAGTGTTGACATTTTGGAAATATTTCTGGGCTTTCTTTCCTCTCCTCAAAATAATAAATAAATAAATAAATAAATAAATAAATAAATAAATAAATAAATAAATGTTGGAATGGATCTTCCCCTCCACCTGACAGGCGGCTTCCAGCTCAGTCCTGCTCTCCAGTGCCAATGCAATTTACATTTTCCATTCCCACTTACAAGATTAAGGACAGAAAGAAGTCACAGTCCTCTTTGGGAGATGCTGGGGCTGAATGTGGGAGTCTGGGCTAGACTGGTCAGGAAGGAATTTTGCTGACCACTGAGTTATTTCCTGGCCTCCAGCCCCTTCCCCCTCTTCCTGGAGCGCAGGGAGACGGTGCCCCCCTGCCCCTCTCCCGGGCTCTCTCTGCCCTCCAGCCCTGGCTCGATGGTGCTTCCTTCATGTGGTTGCACTGTCCTCCCTCTATGTGATGCATGGTCTGGCTCATTCGCAGACCTGCTCAAACACACCAGACAGACGCACCTGAGAGTTCTCCCCCGTTCGGAAACATGGCCCTGCAGTGTGCTGGTGAAGATGAGAGGAGGGGCTGGATTTGACTCTCGGTCCACGCTTCCCTGGAGTTCGAGTAGCCTTTCTCGTGCTGTGCCACTCTGTGCTTCCTTGTCTAGCCACCAAGGTCCCTGACTGTGGGTCCACTGCTACTTTATCTCTGTATCCCAGATCCTAGCACAGTGGGTGTTGGGAAATGTTTACTTCATGGAAGGCAGGTAGGAGGAAAGAAAGGGAAAGGATGGGGGAAGAGGAGGAAGGGGAAAGAAGAAAGACCACCAGCAGCAGAACTCAGTGGGCGGGCGTACTGGGTTGCAGCCTGCCCAGTCTGTGCTACTTCGTACCCACAACTGTTCCACGTTCAGTCTTTGTTCTCAAAGTGGATAGGACTGTCTGGCAATATATGGCAGCTCCTTGGAGATGTCTCTTTTATGAATATTGACTAAAAGAAGATTAAATCTGAAGGCCCTGGAGATTAACTTCTTTTCTATCATTTAGTAATGGCTACCTTACCTCTCAAGACTCAGTTTTCTTATATGAAAAGTGGGGCAGTAATCCGGATCTGAGGGCACTGCTATAACCAACACAAGAATAAACACGCTCACGGACTAAGATAGGTGCCGCACACAGTGACTGTCAACCAGCTGCGACTGCTGCGTGGCTGCTGTTGGTAGGTGCTTCCCCCGGGAGCCGAACAATAACAGCTTTCACCCGTCAGAATAAACTAACCAAGATCTGACACTATTCCAAAAAGGAAGAAGAAAAATAAATCATCAGAACCAAGTATGCGTTCAAATTTGGTCTCTTCCTCGGTGTATAAATAAAATAAAACAACTTGGATAGATTTTTTCTTTATTTTTTTATTTTTTATGAGAGAGAGAGAAATATTGCTTGGGACATGCCTTGACAGGGACCGAACCCACAACTCAGGCATGTGCCCTGACCAAGAATTGAACCCACGACCTTTTGGTTTGTGGAATAGTGAGACAGTGTTCCAACCAAATAAACCACACCAGCCGAGGCTTAGATAGATTTTTAGAAGAGGAGTTTCTAGCAATATCTGTTAGAAGAATTTCAACTGAGCCTTGGTCCTCCACCAGAATTAGTGCAGGATCCGTGCAGAGCGAGGAGTTAGCAGTGTGGTTTATTCCGTCCAGGGGCCTCACTTCTCTGGTGTGATGTCTCCAAGCTTCTCACTCACTTTCTGTTTCCACCCCTCTTCCTGGCCTTGTCACCTGCCTGTCTGTTCCTGGGAGCCCTGATGTGAGTGTTTTCCAGGGGCAGATGGAAAGCACTCCAAAAAAGCATGTTTGTCTTGAACGCCCTATTTTCACAAAGCTGACTTTCACTGAGTCTTTTAAAGATCTCCCAGCCCCAACCTTGAGGAACTATTTTGTCCCATGGGCTGTGGGTGGCCTATAAGGTGATTTGCGTGCACCAGGCTTACTTGGCTTAGCAGGGGTGTCAGCAAGGCTTCAGGGCTTGGTTTACATTGGTGTTTTGTTTTTTAAGCAATTTTAGCCATTGTCAGCCTAGAGTCCACTTTGTACCTTTGCCTTTCTTCTGATTTTGAAAGACCTCCACTACTCAATACTTGAGTTGTCAATTTTAGAGTCATTGCTTTTAATAGAATATGTCTCAGTGTCTGTTAGTTACAAAAGAAACTAACCGTGTGATCTTCCAAGTTCTGAAATAGATGCAGGATTAACAGACGATAAGACACACTTCCCTGTGTCGGGCTCACAGCCTGGCAGGGCCAAAGGGCAAGAAGCTTGCAAATCAGTAAAGAGTGACTATAATCAAAGTGCATTCAAAGGCTGAATCAGCAAGGTTTGGGGAGCAGGGCTCAGGGCAAGGCACGAGGCGTCAGCCGACTGGTGAGCACCGGCTGGGGCGGGGAGGACCGTACAGAATTAACATACTCATAGTCTTCTTTCCATTGAATAGAGAAGGATTCAATTAAGCTTATGTTAAATTAGATGATCCTAATTTTATCTGATTAGCTGCCATTAGGAAATAGGAGGAAAAAAGTTCTGGTCACAGATCTCAAGTGCTAGATTTCTGCGTCCTTCTCTCCTTCACCCTAGAGCTTCTGTTCAATACCTTCCTGCATTTGGGCTTTGAGCTGGCCACCCCATTCAGTCATTCATCTGTCCACCCACCCATCCAATCAATCCTCCACCAGTCATTACCTTATCAAGTGATTATAATGCATCTGTGACGTTCCAGCTGCTGTGCCAGGCGCTGGCCATGCAGACTTCGGCAAGAGGAGCTTAGTGTTAGTACTGGGTGAGCTGTGCGCAGAGCACTGGATATCTATTCAGTCTGAATTGTAAATATTAATTTTCCTCACCCGGGTCCTCTGCCAGACTCATGCACACAAAATAGCCTATACGATACGACATATATAAGGTATAAAGGCTGATACAAACACCAATGTAAACACCACGGTTCCTGAGATGGAGCACCACCTAGAGAACCATTGGAGGCCTCAGGCCCCTTCCATCCAGCAGGGTGACCACTACCCTGGATTCTGGGTTCATTATCCCTTTTACTGTTCTTTGTACCTGGCCTTAAGTCTGTATGTTCCAAACAATAGATTGTGTATCGTTTCATGTTTTAAAATTATATATGTTGTGTCACAAAAGGTATATGCTTGTGCAGTTTAGTTCTTTCCATTTTGTTCAGCTGTATGCTCGTGAGGTTCCTGTGTGTGGATGTTAGCATCCGGACTTACTTTTCAAGGTTGTAGGCTCTTCCAGTGGAAAGCTAAATCACAAGTTATTATCCACCTTCCTGGTCATGAACACTTGTTCTACCAATTTTTTCCAGTGTGTTTTTCTGTCACAGTGATGCCGCTCAGGACATTCTTTACAAAGTCGCGCTGCGCAGGCCAGGCGCTTCCTTGCGGTGCGCACCCACAGGAGTGCCTGCCGCTGTGGGCAGCGCACCTTCGGCAGCACCCGACAGCGTGGAGCTGTTGCCCGTGTGGCTGCAGCAGCCGTCACGCCCACCAGCAGAAGAGACCCCTTGCTCCACTCCTTCCCCAACACCTGGTGTTAGCAGGCTTTTACATTTTGGGGTGTGAAATTGTTTCTCATTGTGGTCTTAATTTTAACCTTCCTGCTCAGTGAGACTGAGTGAATCTGTGTATGTTAATTGACAACTGGTGTGTCCTCTTCTGTGAAATGACTATCCATGACTTCTTTTGACTATTTTTGTTAAATTGTTTGTCTTTTTCTTACTGATTTTCAGAAATTCTGTTCTGAAAAATCTGTTGTTGATCTTGTGTTGCAAATACTTTATTCCCATTTGAGCTTGTTTTTTTCATTTTATTTATAGTGTATTTTGATGAATCCTTATTCTTAATTTCAAAATGGTCAAAGTTAACAATCTTTTCTTTATGAACCTTGTTTTTCTTATATTGACAATAAAAGTATTTTCTATCCTGAGGTTATAAAAATATTTCCCCACATTTTCTGTTGAAGTTTCAAGCTTCACTTTTCACGTTTAAGTTATCAAGCACCTGTTTTCATTTACAGCATGTGCTGTAAATGAAAATTCCAATTTAGTTTTTATCGTTAACAGTGTCCCCAGCGAGATGTACTGGACAGTCTAGTGTCCCTCTCTGATCCGCGGCACCAGCGCCCCACACTCAGGGGCCCACGTGCAGGTGGCTGGCTCTGCTGCCCACCCATCCGATAACGTGTCAGTCTCACCCCTGCTGATGGACTGGAAGATTCAAGGAAGCCTGTAAATCAAAATACTGTGAAGGATCCCTAAAGAATTTTTCTGATTCACACGGTCTTTTTTAAAAAACAAGGGTGGCACAGTGGAAAGAACACTGGACTTGAAGAAAGGGGTTAAATTCCCAGCTCAAAGGGTTATCCGTGTGGCTTTGGGCACATTTGAAATTTTTTTCTGAGCTTAAATTTCCTCATCTGTTAAGTGAAAAGGGTGATTTCAACCCTAGAAGCTGAGATTACATTTTTGTACTGAAAGGTTGTGAGAGTGCCCAGCATAGGAATGGGCCCGGGAGGGTGTGCCTCGCAGCCCCCAGGGCAGGCCACGGGTGTTTTCCAGGGCTCCAGTGCCAAACCGGTCAAATCTTGGAATCACCCCATGAGAAAATGGGACCAGCCCTCCCAGGGAATTATCGGTTTCAGTTCACCAAACTCTCTTCCCCAAACGTACTGACTTAGTTCCAAACTCATTTTAGAGGGCATGGGGCTGTGAAGTTTCTCTGCTAAACATGACTGAGCGATGTATTACTGAGTCAAAAATTGCAGATGAGGAAAAATGTTGTGTAGGCAAGTCATCATCAAACGCTTAAACTCCAGGCTCTGAAGTCTCACTTAAAGAAATAATGGCTTTCTTACCATTTATGGGCAATATCATAATAATAACATGCAGCATTTTAAATTTTATAAAGTGCTTCTATATCATTGGGTCCATTTTAGTAGAATGGTCTGTTTTATTCTTGGAACACCATGAGATGGTCTGAGGCACAGTCAAGTTCACAGAGCAAGTGAGGGAGGTTGCCAGGACTCAAACTCAGGTGAGCCAGCCAAACCCTCTTATTACCACACAAATGGTGATTCTACCTGCATGTGGGGGCCAGTTTCAAACATGTCACCCCATCATCCTCATATGCTCACCTACAAGTCAGATCACAGCCTTCAGTTTGGGGTTCAGAACACGTTGCCGCTGGGCCCGGAGAGTGAGCAGAACTGGGGCTGGGCACTCTTTCAGGTAACTGCCAAACTCTCTGAGCTCTGAAAAAATGCAAGCAGCTTTTGAAATATTATTTTTACACAGATGGGAATAATTTCTAAGGGGTTTCCCCTCATGCATTTGCCATAAAGTTCCAGGTAGGGCCATTGTCTTCCAGGGGTATATTGATTTGTGGATAATGATGAGACTGGTTAGATGCTCAAGTACCAAGGTGGCACCAGGTCATAAGCAATTAATGAGGATTATTATGAGCCCCCCTCCTCTGCACCCTCAGACCTTCAGACATTTCTGTCTGTGCCTGCAGAGAGCTTCCTTCACCTCCCATCTCGTCTGCTCCCTCCATCCTACGGCGGCTCCAGCAACTTCAGTCTTTCCTCCTCCCTTCACTCTTTCCTCTTTATTGAAAGCACCCTGTGCCCATCTGCGCAGCATATAAACAACCTTTTACCTGACCTTCTGAGTGCCCCACCTCCCACCAGCCACTGTCCCCCCCTCTTTCCTTTTGAGACAAGGAAAGACAAGAAGTCACCCTGCTGGCTCACTGCCTGCTCTTCCCAACGTCTCTCCCTGAACCAGCGGATACGTCCATCTTCCCAGTTCTTATCCTCTTTAACCCTCCTGATCTTTCAACTCCCTCTTCTCTTAGCTTTCACAGCACTTCACACTTTTACTAGCATATAACCTTCCTGTAGCCTCCCTAACTCTTTACCTAGTCCTCGTTGTCGGTCTACTTTTCTTACTCAGCATCGCCCTTGTCCTCTTACAAGTGGCTTTCCCCCAGGCCTACCCATCTGCCATCTGCCCCACTTCAAACACAGTGTCACCATCTCATTGTACTCCATGCTAGTTGAACCATACTTGAAGTAACACCTTTGCTTCCATGTCCTACCCTCTCGGACAATTATTGCACACTCAAGGATATTCAACGGAGGGGGACCGAAATGGTGAGGGAGCTAGAAGCAGCTCATCTTATGGAACACTTGAGGGAGTGGGTATATTTAATCTACAGAAGCAGAAAATCAGAGGGAACATGTTCGTTGCTGTCATAAAACATTTGAAAGAATGTAAAAGAAAGTTTTTGTTTACTGAGTTGAATCCCTACAGAAAATAGAATTAGACAGAAATTACAAACATACATGGAATCACTGGTAAGCAATACACTCCAGTGTTGTGAAGGCATTAAGAGCACAGGCTCTGCAATCAGGTGACATGAGTTCAAATCCCAGCTCCGCCACTTAGCTGTATGACCTTGAGCAGCATTTCATTTCTTTTTGCCTTTGTTTCATCATCTGTAAAGTGAGGGTAGGTAATGATGGTCATTGTCATAAAGATCTGTTATTCCCTGTGCTAGACGTTGTTTGGGGTATAGATGTAATCGTGTCTGATGATGACTCATGGTAAAGGGGAAGCACTGGATGCACTTGTGGGTAGTTCAAATGGAGAGCAGACCACTGAGCGAGAGGAACCAAACAAGATGGGGAAGGGAGCGCTCACACCGACTGCGGGGCCAGGGAGGAAGTGGCGTGAGTGAAGACGTGGGCATGAGGGAAGGCAGGACTTGTTTGAGGACCAGCAACACCCCATTGAACTGCTCCTCTGTTGCAGTGAAGCCAACCTAAAGTGTTTTTCCTTCTCAAAACTTCGGCAGCATGTCCCTCATGCTGCCAGTTATCTTTCATGTCACAGGAGGGAGATTTCAGCCAACTCTGCCTGTAAAGCTGTATCCCAACAGGAGCTGAGCCCAAGAGCCAAAGCTTTGATCTGAAGGGCAGATGGTGGAGGCCTACAGTGTGGCCCAAGGAGAAGACACTGGAGCATATGTCCACTGACCAGGAAGCTGATCAGAGGGAGGGGCAGGTTTAGAGCAGGCAGGGTGGTTCTCGGCTGGGGTAGTTGGAGTTTGTGTACAGGTTTCCCTTCATGTTCACAGTCAGGGGCAGAGCCATGTAGACATTGGGCTCCCAGTTAACATATGGCACCATGAAGGCTCTCATATGTGTTGTAGTATATTTTTACATATAATATGGATCAGTAAGATGTGTAGACATTTGAACAACCTGCAGTTCTTGCTGCATTCTGGTGAAGTGCCCAGCAATCCACACACACTGTTGAGTGTCTAAGAAAATAATTTCTTTGTGTTTTGATGCTGTAAGATATTGTTTGGATTAAAAGGGCAGGAACAAATTGATGGATCTGAAATTTTTTTTCTTTTGGCTTGGAGATGACAGGGCAATTCATCAGACAACTTCCTTGGCTCCCTGTGACATTTCAAGCTCAAATGTTAGAGCTTTCTTATTTTTTCTTTTCTCTCTTTTTTCACCCCCTGGCCTTCTATTGAGCTGTGCCTCTAGGAAATGCATCCTGTAGACGTGGCTTCTTTGACACTTGTCATATGGCAGGCACTCAAGGCTTGTCGAATGATGGCTGGAGATGTTTGGGCTAGCTTAGCTGGTTGCACTGAGGTTGAGGTAGCTCCCTAATTCACCTGTGGTGCTGGCCCATCTGTGCCTGAGAGCATCCTGCTAGCTCTTGCAAAACAGAGCAAGCCCAAGAGAAGGGATCAAGATGCAGATATTCACATCAAGTGATTTCAGCGGCTGGACTGTGTGCAAGGAGAAAAGACTAGAAGTTAGAACGCTTGACTTCTCTTGTTTCCTCCACCAGGCATAATGTGAAGGCTCCAAGCTGCATTCTAGCCCACTCTCTACCACTGGGCCAGAGGGAACAAGGATAAGAATAAAATGAGACAGTGACTGTGGATACATCATGAAAATACAAAACACAATTTGGTGACAGACCACCTCTGTATTAGTTATCTATTCAAACTCAGTGAATTCAAATGAAATTTGTAATCTCAGTTTTGTGAGTCAGGAATCTGGATGTGGTGTAACTGGAAGGTTCGGACTCAGTGTCCCAGGACATTGGCCGGGGCTGCATCACCTGAAGACATGACTGGGGCTGGGCATCTGCTTCCAGATGGCTCATCACATGGCTGCGGGCAAGAGGCTGCAATTCCTCACTGTATGTGCCTCTCCATAGGACTGCTCAAGTGTCCTCATGACATAGCAGCTGGCTTCTTGCAGTAAGTGATTCAAGGCAGAAGTTGCAATATGTTTTAAGATCTAGGCTCAGCAGTTACAACTGTGATTTCATTAATATCCACCCTTTACACAGGTCAGCCCTAATCAATGGGGAGGGGACTAAACAGGGGCATGAATTCCAGGAAATCATCTTGGCAGCTGACATCTACACCCTCTCTCAGTTTAAATGGTTCCTCTGGGAAATGAGGGACATAGCTGATTATATCTAAGGTCTTCACTCTGTAGCCACATCTCTGCTTGCTGCAAACAGCTCTCCAGCAAGCCTGCTATGCAGCTACTCTCCCCCATCATCTGGCTTAAAATTCCTGCTACGGCTTTCAACCCCGTGTTCTGGACTGAACACTGGGAGTCTGGGAGCCCGTATCCCACTGGGCCGCACGGGCTGTCGCCCTCTCGCAGGCACAGCTCATGCCAGTTTACTTGGTGCTACTGCATCTTCATCCCACTTGCGATGGGTCTCTGCTTTGAGAGCCAATGAGGAGGTGACTGGCGTGGGCAGTGAGGGAGAGGAGAGTCGACATCTCCAGCTTTGGCGATCTGCCTCATATCTTGTTTCTGAACTGTGCTTGTTTCTGGGCTCTCTGTCTGATTCTGTCAACTCTGAGGGAGACAGAGCTGCATTCTCTCTTCCATTTGGGGGATTGGAAGACCAAGTCCTAACTGAGGCATTTGCTGGAGCAGGGAACGCAGGAGGAAAAACTACTGAATGGTTAAAACATGGAGTTTGGCTTTCAATGTCCTGAGCTTGAAGTGTGTGTGGCACAGTAAGTAAGGCTAATGTGCAACCTTGAGCAGAGCTCCCAGATGATTAACTGGGCATGGAACGAGACTTGAGATCCTGATTATTATGCTTTACCTGCAAATGTCTCCACTCCTCCAGCTGTTGTACTATTGTCTGTCTTCTTGGTCCTAGATGTCCTGGGTTGGTTTCCTCAAGGCCATCCTCCTGGGGCTCATGGACCCCATTGGCTTAGTCGAAATCAGGCTCAAGGGCCCCACAAGCTGACTGGGAGCTGCTTTCCAGGGGGGAGGTGCTGATGGAGGGCCCCATGAACCCCTGTGACAAAGAGAGTAGGGAGGAGCGGCGGCAGCATGGGCTTCGCCACCCTCCAGCAGAAGCAGAGTCTTTCCAAACATAGTCCATTCATCCAAATGGACCTCCATTTCCATAAGGTCATGGGGCCTGGGCTGCCTTAACCACAGTTAGCTGTGAAGTGAGAGAGTTGAAAGGAAAGGCACCTTGGGGCGAACTCCCACAGCTACTGCCCTTTGCTGTCCCCACCCTGCCAACGGCAGCTGTGCAGCTGACCCCATGGACACCAGGGAACCCTGCTCCCCGGCTGCAGAGCCTTCAGGAAAACCACAGGAGTGAGGTTCCTGGGCCGGGCACCCACACGTCCAGGTCCACAAGCCCTGTGAGCAGCTGCTCTGCCAACCTTATCTCCCCTCTGCCTCCACCGAAACCTGAGAAAGACGGAAAGGGGGAAGTGGCCTGGTTTCCCAACACAAATAACCCCACAGAACCTTCTCAGCAGTGACCCTTAGCCTGTTGTGTCAGCCTCAGGCTGAAGGAGGAAGGAAATAGACCTTCTATTGAGTATTTTTCTTCCCCTGTCAAGAAGATCAGAGGAGCTAAGACGAGAAGAGAAAAGGAGTCAAAAGCACCTTGTTGCTCCTTCTGCAGGATTTGTGTTGCTTCCCTCCCCTCCTTGGCTCTAAGTAAACACCTCCCCAGCCGAGGAAGGCCCGAGGCCCACTCCAACCCAGCCATAAATAAGAGCCCTTCAGCCTTTCACTCTCGCAAGTAGAGAGGGCACTTCTCAGAGGAACATCTGATAGCGGGGGAGCGGGCAGTGGGGGAGAGTGCTCGTGTTAATTGAATCCCAATTTCCTTCTCCCTGGCCCGCTCTTATCTTTTTAATTATACAGGCCTTTAATCTTCCTGAGACTAGTCTCTGTCATTAATGCGTGATCCCTATTAGAGATAGGGGTCTGCTCAGGGCAGTGGGGGCTGCAAGCAGAGGCCTTAGGAAACTTTTTTGCTTTTTAAACACTCAGACTTACCCAGGGAGAATCCTGGCTGGTGCAGGGACACACTTGGGCTCCTCTCAGCTCAGATGATGTTCCTTGGGCTGTCTGTGTTTGAGATTAGGGACAAGAGCCTCTTACGGCCAATATCTGCTGTGGCCCTAGCAGCTAAGGGGCAGATGAGGGACTTGTGAGGCCCTCTCAGGTGACTGCTTCAGGGAAAAATGAGCCCACTGTCCCCATAGGATGCCGGCACCAATGTTGGAGCCCAGAATAAGGGGATATTCTGTGTTTCCTAAACTTTGGGTGTTTGTTAGTCGCTGCAAATGCAGACATGTTCTCATGGGCTTTCTTTAACACCACAGAGACACATCACCTCTGGGTGACAACCCTCTCGGGACTCGGGACTCGGGGGAAGTTCGCTCCAGAGTTACCTTTCTCTGTAAACCCTGTCCTCCCAGCTGGCCTGTCAAATGGCTAATGAGTTGTAAACTGATACTTAGGGCTGCAAAGGACAGGCCCTACTTGAAGGGGTTTGGCGCATTTCAAGTATTCAATAAATATTTGCTAGACGAGTATTGAAACAAGGGTTCTGAGAGCCATTCAACTTAAAACATGAACCCACAAGTATTTATTAAGCAATTATAGCTCCTCATTTATAGCTGTAAAGTCTACTGCAATTAATCTTTCTGGGCTGCACAGTGAGCTCCAGGGTCCCTTCCCCCAGGTAGTCTGATACGGCCCATGCAGGCTGGCCCCTGAGCATGCAGAGCAGTGGGCTAGGCAGAGCCCTGAACCCAGTTGGGGAACAAGATTATTTTGTTAGTTTTAAGTATATTATTAATGCAGAATGGGGCAAAAGTAGGTTTACAGTTGTCCACATAGAAAAAAATACAATACAGTAACTAATTAATAATAATACAAGGATAAATTCTGTGTTTTGCGTACTCACAACTGTAAACCTACTTTTGCCCCACTCTGTATATGTAAGTAAATGCACATATGAGGCAACATGTATATTATATACATCCTATGCAACTGTGTATATGCACACCTAATACAAATACATAAAAATATGTGTGTGTGTGTGTGTGTGTAGAGAGAAACGATTATCTTCAGAGAAGTCAGTTGTGATTTCAAATGCATATTGCTGTCTATCTATCAATTATCTATCTACCTACACAAATATGTAGCTGACATCATAGCAGACTTCTCTGAAGGTGGAGCCCACACAGAAAGCATCATGTCCCACCAGCTCAGCATTATACACAGCCACCTTAGAGCCTACAGAGGTGGCCTGGCTGTTACTGACAAAGGTCACATAACTACAAAGTTTAAGAGTCAGGATTCCAAACCAGGTCATCCACAAGCTTGGCCCTCAACCCTGAGCCCCACTGCCAAAGCTTCCCTTCTTGCTTGAAGCCACAGTTTGCTCCTGAATCTGTGTAGTTCTGGCCACATAAAGAACCTGGACATGGTCCAGAGAAAAGCAATTAAAACACTCAAGGGAGAGGAGAGGCTTCTGTTTGAGGACAGACTTAAAAAAAAAACACACAGTAAAGTCTGGAAGAGGAAGGGTGAGCAGGGATAAGGTTAAGTCTACAGGATCGTGGAGGGAACAGAGACGGGGGAGGCAGATGTGCCTGCCAAGGGGGCACTCACTGAAGCTTAGAAACAGCAAGTTTAGGACAACGACAAGAAAGTTCTATTTAACACGTTCCATAAGTTTGCTGCCTGCTGTGTGATCCCAAGAGGTGGCATAGGCTGAAAACATAAATAGACTCCTGGCCTATGAATGTACTGCTGTGAGCTCTTTACAAAATGCCTGGTTTCTTATTGTCCAACTCAACCTACTTTGGTTTCTAATAGTCTAGACTAGGAGTTGGAAAGCTTTTTCTGGAAAAAAGCAGACAGTAAATATTTTTTATTTTGTGGGTAGCCCTGTTACAATCACAGTCACCCCTTGGTATCCACAGGGGATTTGTTCTGGGACCCCTGAGAACACTAAAATCTGAAGGTGCTCAAGTCCCTTATGTAAAATCATGTGCTATTTGCATATAACCTATGTACATCCTCTTGTATACTTTAAATCCTCTCTAGATTACTTACAATACCTATACAATGTAAGTGTTGTATAAATAGTTACTACACTTTATTGTTTAGGGAATAATGACAAGAAAAAAGATCTGTACATGTTCAGCATAGACACAACCACCAACTATCATGGGCATGACTACATGGTATGCATCAGCAACAATGTAACTTCTTTTCTGAATATTTTTGACCCACAACTGGTTGAATCCATGTATGCAGAACCCGCAGATATGGAGAGCAGACTGTACTTAACTTTGCCATTGTACTCGGAAAGCAGCCATAGGTAACACATACAAATGGGCATGGCTTCATTCTAGTAAAACTTTATTTACAAAATAGCCAGGGAGCAGAATTTGACCAGCAAATTGTAGCTTGTCATCCCTCATCTAGTTCAATTCATGGGTTGAATCCTACACTCCAAAACTGAGAGGTAATGTTGGAACCTTTGAAGCTGTCCCAGAGTCTCCTTACACCATCCTCATTTTTTTTAAATTCTTTTTTCTTCTTGCTGTTCTGCTTGGGTGTTTTTTGCCTTCTTATATTTCAAATTGCTGATTTGATTCTCACCTTTATCCACTCTACTGTTGATTCCCTGTAAATTGTTCTTTATTTTAATTAGTGCATCCTTCATTTCTGACTGGATCTTTTTTATGCTGTTGAAGCCATCACTAAGTTCCTTGAGCATCCTTATAACCAGTGCTTTGAACTCAGCATGTAGTAGCTTGCTTTCCTCCATTTGGTTTAGTTCTTTTTCTGGAATTTTGTTCAGTTCTTTCATTTGGGCCATATTTCTTTGTCTCCTCATTTTGGCAGCCTCCCTGCATTTGTTTCTATGTATCAGGTAGAGCTGCTACATCTCCCAGGCTTGGTAGAGTGGCCTAATGTAGGTGTCCTGTAGGGTCCAGTGGCACAGCCTCTCCTATCAGAAAGAGAAGAGAGATAGCAAGAGATTGGAGACCAATTTCAAAAAATAATGATGGAAAACTTTCCTTACCTGGTGAAGGACATAGACATAGAGAATCCCAAACAAGATGAACACCAAGACACATCATAATTAAAATGTAAAAAGTTAAAGACAAAGAGAATCTTTAAAGCAGCAAGAGAAAAGCAGTTAGTCAGCTACAAGGGAGCCCTCATAAGACTGTCAGCAGATTTTTCAGAAGAAACTTTGCAGGCTAGAAAGGATTGGTAAGAAATATTCAAAGTGATAAAAAGCAAGGACCTACAGCCAAGATTATCCTACCCAGCAAAGCTAACACTTAGAATTGAAGGGCAGATAAAGAGCTTCCTAGACAAGAAACTAAAGGAGTTCATCATCACCAAACCATTATTATATGAAATGTTAAAAGGTCTTCTTGAAGAATAAGAAGAAAAATGTGAACAATAAAATGGTAATGAACACATATCTATCAATAATTGAATCTAAAAAACAAAATAAACAAATAATCAAAACAGAAATAGAATATAGATACAGAAAATGTTTTGATGGTTGCCAAATGGGAGAGGATTTGGGGAAATGGGTGAAGAGGTGAGAGCATTAAGGAGTACAAATAGGCAGTCACAGAATAGCCATGGGGATGTAAAGTACAGCATAGGAAATGGAGGAGTCAAAGAACCTATAGGCATGACCCACGAGGATGAACAATGGGATTGCCTAAGGAAGTGGGGGGTGCTGGGGGGAGGGGGGCAAAGGGAGAAAAATTGGGGCATCTGCAATAGCATAATCAATAAAATATAATTAAAAAAGAAAATTGGGAGGTATCTTGGTGATCACACTCTCATTTTGTAAAGCAGGAGAGTGACATCCAGAGATGTCAAATGAGCCCCCGAGGTCACACAGCCGGAGGCCCATGGCAGGAGGGTTACATGGCTCCTCTGGAGGTGATGTTATGGAGGGTGGTGATGGAAGTTCTCCTGAGGCCAAAGTGGAGCAGCTTGGCTTTCCTGCCTCTCATACATATGTATGGAGGCCAAAGTCTGCCGTTTCTTAGAAAATGTTTCAAATGCAAGAGGATTTGGAAATATAGCTTACCTTAAGAAAACTAAAGGCTACTTTTAAATTCCTGGAGATCAGAAAACAAAATGTACTGTTCCCTCTACCTTCCCACCCCAGCCCCCAGTTCTGAGATGGGAGACGATGCAAGGGACTTGACCCCCAGAGCTGAACCCCTGACAGACCGGTGTCTGCAAATGGAGGCCATACGTCTCTCTCCCCTAGGTTCACAAGGGTCCCCTGGTGGGGCCTGTCCCCTGAGAGCATTCCTCACTCATGCTTGGGCGAGACCTTCTTGAGAACAGTCCTTGCTTTCCATGCTCCATTGGCTAAAGCCAGGAACTGCTCCAATTAGTTGACACTCAGAACCCTGATGGGAAGGGTGTGTGCACACGTGTGCATGTGTGTGCACATGTAGCTGTGGGGGTGGGGGAAGGAGCAGCAGCTGATAACTCAGAAATGCATCAGTGCTCAGAAAGTTTTAAGAACTATTACATTTGTGTCTTTTTCTGGGACCCATTGAAGGTCCCTCAGGGAAATAAGACCTCACTCACTCAAGTAACTTTCTACAAGCCCCAAAGTCTTGGTGGGAGAGATGTGTCACTATCCCAGGTACCATGTCTGGACCTCTTGAGGGTACCCCAGTTTACCTGGGCCTCCTTGGCCAGGATCTCAGCGGTCTGCTTCACTGGGGGTCTCTTCCATTGGATACTTGTTCAGCTGGCTTTCTAAGCCCAAGCCCACCACTTGCATTTGATGGGTAATAATTCATTGCCCCAGTTGTTTACATGCCAGGGATGCCCACAGAAAACAGGCCTGGTTGCCTCAGGTGAGTTTCCCCTTCACACTGCCCAGTGGGCTCTACCTGTGGCTTCTGCCACCCTGTCCCTGTGCAGAGGTCGGGAGAAGGCTGTGGGCTGTCGAGACCTGGGCCTCCGGCGCCACCCTGGCGGGCAGGGCACTTACCAGAAGTAGCTGAGATCTTGGCCTGAAACAACATTGGCGGAGAGTGCAGCTGACCCCTTTGAGAAGGGCTCTTGAGTGACGCTGGACAATTCCACCAGGTCAGGGCCTCCGAGGGGGTCACAGGGCTCGACAGGCTGTGGACCTCCTGGCTGAGATCCTCCAGCCAGATCCAGAGGCAGGCCCAGAGACTGCCAGGACTCAGGCTTGCTTTGCCTCTCTTCATCCTTTTTTCTAAGCAGACTCAATGCAATTCCTTCATGACAGTAGCTCTTAACTCAGTTATATAGGCAAGTCTGAGGCCCACCCAGCCCTCCCATCGCCAACTCTGACCTGAACCCTACAGGGCTTTGCGCTCAAGTGGATGGCCCAACTGGTTCCATTATATCTGTCACCACAACAGCCACCCCCAGGTTCAGGCACATGCACTGGAGCACAGTCATGGTCCAGCGGGGACGGTGCTCCCACTGGGCTCATTCCTGCGGCTCCGCAGACTCCTCATCTCATGAGGAGAGACATCTCACACAGGTTCCTTAGTTGTCCCAGGGTCTGGGTGATATTGCTCTTGGGCCAACTCTCTTCAGCCAGCCTTCCAGTCCATAGGTCTCTATGCTTGTGTGTGGAGGGAGTGCAGGGGTAGATGTCTGGAAAGAGCAACTGCACAAGCATAGCCAGAAAACTGGAGTGGAAGGCATTGGGTCCACATCTAAGGTGCTCTACTATACTTACAGAACCTTCAAGACCATGGAAAGATGGTGAGATGGTGGAGAAAGCATCGGCCAGGGATCAGGAAGCCTGAGCTCCTGTCTGGACCTGGCCACCAAATGTTCTCACCGCAGGCTCCAGGTTTCAGGCATGGGAGACCTTGCCTCCTGTGGCTCCAGGTCTGCAGGGACAAGTGTTCTGTGTGCACAGCACTCCCATGCCCACTCTGCACTGCTATTGCCCGTCCACTTCCCAGCCTTTGAGGCAACCTGGCTTCCCCTCTGCATTAATTCAGTGTTTGGTTACAAGGAGTAGGGATAATGCAACTCATTTAATTCAGATGAGTTTAATTTCCTCCCATTCAACTCTCCCTCATCAACTACACCTTATCTTTCTCACCATCATAACTTGCTGTTTTGAAGGAGATAAAGCAGAAAATATAGGTTGAAAATACCCCTGTGCCTTCTACTTAACATTTGCAAAATGCTTTCACATAAAGTATTTCATTGGAGACTCCAGCAGTTGGCTTCATGAACTATGGTCTCAGATGTAGAGTCCAATGAAAAACCAATGAGAACAAACCTTGAGAACAGAAGGGGGCCTGCCACCCCACCTTGGGAGGCTTGGGGGACAACCAGGAGGTACCTCCCTGCGGCCACATCTTGATTATGTGCTTGGAAATTTCTCCTCTTGCTTCTTTTGGAATTCTCCTTTACCTTGTAATTTCTTTTCCTATTTAGGTATTCTTGGAAGCCAAGTCCGAAAATCCCCGAGCCGGAAGAAGCTCTAATGGTCATCTCTTAGACCATTGGGGCTCAGAGTGCGTCCCTGGGTTGGCAGTGTCCCCCCTCAGGGAACTTGCTAGGGACACAGCCTCAGGCCCCATCCTTACCTGCTGGTCCGAGGCTGTGTGTGTGTGTGTGTGTGTGTGTGTGTGTGTGTGTGTGTGTGGTGGGGGTTGCAGCCATCTGTATTTTCACAAGCCCTTTGGGTGATGATTCTGAAACCCACCCAAATTTGAGACCATTGATCTGGTCCAGCTCCCAAATTTCAAACCGAGGGCTTCGCTCCTTGCCTCACATGCAGTGAGCTGTGGAGCCTCGGTGAGAAGCCATTTCCAGCCTCTGCCCTGCACACCTTCTCCTGCCCCACACTCCTTCTGGGCCATCGCCTCCACAGCTCAGTGCTGCCGCCCCGTGCCCCACTCCGCAGCTGAGTGCAAGAAGATGAGCGGGGCCAGCGGCAGCATCCCCTGAAAGCAGACACTGCTGCCTCCCTCCAGGCTCATGGGCCGCTACGCAGTTGCCTGGACAGCACAGGACTATGGGAGTTGCAGCCCTGAGGACACCTGATTCTGACAGTTAGAATACACCTCCCACTCGCCGTGTGCCCCCTTTGATCTTTTTTCTTCAGGACAAACCTGTGTGACTAATCTGGACCGCAGTCCCCCCTCACTCCTCCTTGGGGCTCTAGGTTATGACTGGCATGTTATCTTGAGTTATAGGAGCAGGGTGGGCCTCCTTATTTTAAATTCCTGCCCAGACATGGAATCCTAGATGGTAGACGTGTGGGTAACTTGATCCTGGACAGCAGCATCATTGGGGTGGTTTGAAAACAATAAAATATATCTATTGCAGGTTAACACAGGGCATGAGTAAGGTGGCTATTTACTGAGTAGCTACAATGTGCAGGGTGGACACTAGGCCTTGCCTCCCCTTGAGGTTCCTGGTCAGTGAGTCACGTTTCTCCTCTCCTCTCTCCATTGCCCCAGCACTGTGCTGCGTGCCCCGTGTGTTCACCTGATGGGTGTGGAGAAGGGCTTCCTGACTTGGCAGAACCAGGGAGGTCAAGTCTCCTGCCAAGAGGAAGGTCAGGGTGGACTCCAGGCTCCAGAAGACTCAGGAGTGCTTGAACTGCTCATGTGGGAAGGGTCTCAAAACGGACATGAGATGATCAAAACTTTGCTGAAGAGAGGGGCATACAGGCAGGTGGGGTCCTTTGCCATGACCTGGGGTATTGCCAGACAGATCTGACAGATCTTTGAGAGGCAGCAGCTCCAACAGGTCAGTGAGAATGGTGGTGGGGCCAGACATGGAGGGCCAGGCTGGACGAGACTCAAGCCAAGGTGACTGTGTGATGGGAGTCCCAGAGCACTCAAAAGCATGGTGAGGATGGGGGAGGTGGCTGTCACAGAGCAGGGAAGGGGGGAGGCATGGCCAGAGCGGGGGAGCTCTAGTGTAAGAATGCTGGACAGACATTACCCAGGGATTACAGCTGGTCAGAAACAATGACTGTACTAGCACTGTTCATTGAACCCAGGCCCTACGATAAGCACCTCACATGCATTTTCTCATTTACCCCTCACAGCAATTTTTCTGGCACCTGTAATACGTCAGGTACCCCCAAATGCCTTCCACTTCCCATTGTCATTTAGTCCCCTTCACCCAGCTCAGTAGACAGATACAGAAACCAAGTAACAGATATTTTTCATGACCCACCAGGGACACACATCGAGCAAAGAGCTGAGCAGGTCCCCATTGGAAAGCCACAGCTCTTCTGACCATGTCTCACCTGGCTCTTCTGCTCAGAGAAGCTAGAGGAGTGACAGCCAGGACAACCTAAGGCAGGATGCCACACGGGGCCCAAATTGCTTATTTTCTCTGCAACTGAGCAGGAGAACAGGAAGAAGGAAGCAAAGAGCCAGCACTTGTCCTGGAATGTACCCCGTTCTACTGTACCATCTTCCCCCCAGGAGCGGTATTGTGCAGAGCTCCCAGGATTCGTGATCAAAGTCCACCCTGCTGGCGGGATGCTCCTGATGAGCCCCTGTGCATCTGTGGACAAGAGCATGTGCAAGGCAAACTCCCAGGCTGCCGTGAGGACCAAAGGAGGGAGTAGCTGCCAGAGGGTTATTAAGCTCAATTTCAATGATGATGACTTCTATTCATTCATTTGACAGGTACCTATGGAGCACCTGTCATGCCATCATAGATGCTGGGACCAAAGCAATGACAAGTCAGAGGTGAGCTCTCCATGACATGACACCACAGCTCATGACTCCCACAGGTCATTTTTACTCTCAGGGGTCACCCCTCCTCTTAGTCTTAACATGTACCAGCCCCAGTTCTGACCTTGGCCTTGAGTGAGTTGGTCAATAAACTGTCCTGATGTTTCCATTGCACAGATTTCACCTGAAGGAGAGCAATGGCCCATAACAGGGATCCGAGAGAGGTGTCTTTTTTTTTTTTTTTTTTTTTTTTTTTTTTTTTTTTTTTTTTTGCAGCTCAGGCCCTCCTGAAATCACCCTGGGGGAAAGACTGAGGCCTCCCTGACTTTGGGCTCCATCTGTCTCTTGTAGTAAGACTTCCCCTGACTTAAATGACCTCAGGCATGCAAATCTGGCAGGGGTGGGGTGGGGGTGGTAGTTAATCTTGCACAAGTTGGCAATTTCAGGCAAGTAGAGGAGAGACATTCCTGGCAGACATGATCTTACCTAGGTCTACACGTTGGTTTGGAGTGTTCTAATGTTTTACCAGCTGTTAGGCTTAGCTCCTCCTTGGTATGGATCTTCCTTGTCCTCTGATTTTCCAAGAAGAATGTCCACTCTGGTCCCAGCTCCTCCTTCTTAGGGCTCTGGATCACTCGCTGGGGTCCTAGGAGGAAACAAAGTGGAACTGAGTTAGAAAACTGACTTTGCACTGACCACACGACCTTGAGCAAGACACTTAACTTCTTTTTTTCCCAATTTTTTTATCCTCACACAAGGACATTTTTTCATTGCTTTTAGAAAGATAGGAAGGGAGAGAGAGAAACCTTGATGTGAGAGAGAAGCATCGGTTGGTTGCCCCCTCCTGCATGCACCCAGATGGGGAATTGCTTCCGTCTAGACCAGGAATCGAACCTGCAACCCAGGCATGTTCCCTGACCAGGAATTGAACCCACAGACTTTCAGCTATAGAACAACGCTCCAACTACCTGAGCCACACTGACCAGGGCAACACAGTTAACTTCTTAAGCCTGAGTTTATTCAAATGTGAAATGGGTCTTAAAATAGCCATTTTGGGGTATTTTACACCATCACTGTAGTCTGTGTTAGGTTCCAATCATCATCATCACCAGCCCTCTTAACGAAGTGAGCGCTCACCGTTTGCAGCAATGTGCCATGTAAGCACTTCGTCGTGTTACCTCATTTCACCCTCAGAAGTCCCTGATACCGACCCTGTCAATACACTTAATTTACAGGTGAGAGATGAGGTGCAAAATGTTTAGACGACTTGCCCAAAGCCCTGCCGCTGGAAGTGATCACGGGCAGAAATCTGAACCCAGGCACACCGACGTCAGGGTCTGAGCTCCACATGTCTGCAGCCTTCCCTGGGAAGCAGGACCCTCCTGATTGGACTCACTTTCGGTTAATACCTGTCTGGATTCAGAGGAGCAAGGAGGCCCCTTTTCCATGCACCGACCCTAACGCTTGCAGGCAGACTGCTTGCCTCTCCCGTGTGCTTAAAGATATCCCTCGCCCACATCCGTGTGGCTGATCCCTGGCACTTAGGGCATCAAATAGCTGGTGAGGGTCATGACTGGCCTGAGAACAGGAGACCGTGGCCCATGGAATGAGCTCGGTGTGTGCACTTTCCCAGGGCATGGAGGGGAGTGACAGTGACCTGTCGCTCAGGAAATGCTGGTGGGTGGCCTGGCATCCTGGGAATGTGCTCAGGCAACCAGGGGATGTTTTTCCAGCCTCTCCTTTTCCTCCCTATTCCTGGGATGGTACTATTCCCAGGCGCAAAAAAAGAAATCGGAGTCCATTGTTTTCAATGCTCTTAGTGCCAGTTCAGTAACGACAAAGCACTATCTATGTATTGACATTAGCTATGTGCCTGAATCAACCTGAGCTATTTGATTTATCTAATTTATCCTCTGCGAATTCATGAAGGGGGAAAGTCAGAGAGGCCAAGACACTCCCCAGGGTCATACAGGCAGAACCGTACCACGAGGAGCCACATGCTGGGTCTGGGTTCCTGTTTCCTGTGTCGCATTATGACCCACTGGAGTCGGCCAGGGCACTGCCCCACCGCCGTGTGTGCCATCTGCGTGGGCTCACCCCTGCCTCTCGTGCACTGAGCTCAGGTCCATGCCTGGTCCCATCGCGTGGGGTTTGGCCTCTGTTCGCCCACGTGCATGGTCATTATGCTGGTGCCTCGGCTCCCAGGGCCTCTGCAAGAATAAGGCAAAGGAAAGTGATAAAGCACACTCGCAACTCCTCAGGCATTTATTGAGCTCCAGTTATTTCCTGGCGCTAAATACAAACATGAAAGGTGACTCAGGTACAGGTCTGACCTCCGGGGATTATAGATTTTAGGGGACTAACAGTATGAATTTAGTAGCTCAAACCCAAGGCAGGATATCCTTAGTAGAGGTGGAAGAGAAAATAACCCCAATACTGGAAACATTGGGGTGGGGGGTGGCCTGAGTTGGGCTTGGAAAGCCTTTGGAAGACAGTTAGATAGCAGGATGGTGAGGTCTCTGCAGACGGTCAGGATGAGAGAGTAACTTGGGCACGAGTCATGCGTGTGTGGAGCATCCACGAGCACAGCAAGCCTGTCTCTCTGCCCGGGGCTGCAGGGTGAAGGAGCAAGTGGCCAGGCTGTGAAAGCTCTCAGGCCATGAGGGAGATTTCAAGGTATATTCTCTACGCAGTGCGAAGCTCGCTGACTTTGAACAGGAGGGTGCCATGAGGCCAGGTATTTGGGGTTGCACTACAGGAGCTGGGAGAGCCCAGAGGCTGGGAGGTGGGTGGTGGGGGGTTGCAATAATCCAGGCGGGGAGTGAAGAAGGCCTGAGCAAGGGCAGTCTCAGAGGAGATGAGAACACATGGTGAGAGGTCCTGGAGACATTTCAAAAGGAGAATGGACAAAGCTGGGCCAGGGAGGGGGACAGCTTCCTGTCACCCACGTGCCGGGAGGAAGCAGGCAGGAGAGCCAGGGATGTTCTTCTCAATCTGCTGCCTTGTAACTGTGCGGAGAGCCAGAGGCCTGTCCTTCCTTTGCTTTACCGCACATGGCTGATTCTCCTCATAATGACTGTCATAGTCATAACTATAATAATTATAGCAGCAATAATAAGATTCTGGATGGATTGAGAGCCTTCCTTCTGAGGATGCTAATATGCGTAGGTGGGGGGAGGGGTCCTACCAGATAGATGACCAGTTCTGATTTGGTGGGAAGCCACTCTCAGCTGCATGAGGAGGACCTAGCTGTAAGGGAAGAGTTTCTGGGCTTGCTCCCCAATAAAAACACATTTTTTCCTTTGTTAAAAGGGCAAAGTATGTCCCTCCTCCTGGGTAGGCACCTCCTGGGCGGGCACCTCCTGGGTGCAGGCTTCCTGGGAGTGATGGAGAAGGATGGCAGAGCTTTGCCTCCCTCCCTGTCTCTGAGGAGTGCCCCCCCCCCCGGCCCCCGTCTCCAGCACAGCGACCTCTCCATTCCTGCTCAGGCTTTCCTGCTGCTTGGCCATGCGGTTAGCCTTTCACAACATCCACAACACATCACGGCATTTTATGGACTACAAAGCCTGTTCAAGTTCAGGATCCCATTTAATCCTCGCAATCACAGGGACCATTATTATTATCATTCCCACTTTACAAATGCATCCAAACATTTGTGGAACACCAGCCCTGCGCTGAGACCAGATACTTAGAGATTAAAGGACCCACAGAGACCTGAGCAGGATTTGAACTCAGGTCTTCTTTCTCTAAGCCATTTCCTCTTTCCCCTTTTCCATACAGCTATCTTAATTTTTAACTGTGTGAACTACCAAATTTTAGAACTTTTTTCATGTTTTGTGTTTTCATAGTGCCTCCCCAAATATATGGGAAACATTTATTTTAAAAAATAAGGACTTTATGATTACAATTTATTGCTATTATTATTGAAGCCCAGTTTGTAGCAAAGAGTGGGCCAGTTTGTTGTATATCCCAAATTATGCTTAGCGACATGGTCAGGCATATAGGAGTTGATCAATAATTATTGGTAAACTCCAAGGGCCCAACACTCAGCCTTAGCTCACTTCCTCTTCATATGCTGGTCTCCACCCTCACCACTAACAGTCTTTCAAGCACCGAATTTCCAGCATTTGGAATCTTTCTTTTTAAATTATTTTGCAGCCAGTTGTTAAATGGTGCCAAATATTTTGGAAGAATATCAATGCACTCCTTTTAAAGACAGGACAATTGAAGCAAAGTAGGGACACTGTAAAGTTCCAAGTCTCTTTGCAACAGCCTGACAGCAGGTCTTTAGTCACTCGGTTCTTTGGACAGCCGGGAAAGGACGGAGAGCCCAGGGCGGCTGACAGCTGCCCTGGCTCTGCACGTTCTCCGCGGGCAACGGAGACCTTTGGTCGACCGGGTGCATGCTGCCACCGCCTGGTGGGATTCGAAGTCTTCTGGTTTTCACCTGTGCCACCCTCTGGGGAAAATGCATCCACTTAATGAGTAAGTGTGTGGTGGTCGGCACAGGTGCATTCTCAGGTGCCAACTCTGGGGATGTAGAGGTGAAAGGAAAGACAGAACTGTTGTCTTCTGGGGGCTTACCCTCTGGGGGCTGTGTTGTGTCTCAGGGAGGAGAGGGCAATACATACATACATACACACATACATACATACGTACATACTGAGAGCAGATTGGTGCGGGCGGGCCACCACGCTCATGAGCTGTGAAAGGAGAGGAGAAGTTTGCGGAGCCTGGGTGTTGAAGAGAAAGAGCTACGGTGCATCTGCACTGCACCTGAACAGTGACATGTGTGACCTCACGATTGAATTTGTTATAACGGAGGAAAAAGAGGCACCAAAAAGGCCCAGATAGGAAGGGAGTCCAAGCAAAGGCCTGGGGGCTGGTGCCCTGGGCTGATTTGTAGGCATAGTCTGGTGGTTGTGCTTGGACCCATCCTGCCTTCATATATCCCACCCCACCCAGCCTCCTAGACACCTCTTCTCTCCCCAGAAACTTCCAGTTAAAGCAGCCGCTCACAGACCTGCGGCCAGGTGCGAGGCTGCATTCTTGGCTGCCAGCCTTACTCGGCACTCCCTGAGAGGCCCCAGGCTGCCATGTAGGAACCACCAGCACACCGTGACCGCACGCTCAGCCCAGGGCTGCTGAGACAGAGAGGCTACATATGTTCAGGTGACGGAGAGCTTAGGGGTCCGACTCCAAATATGACTGGATTTCATACCAGTCACTGTGGCCAAGGGAACATAAGGCTCTGATTGGACGGCGTGAGTCATGGTCCCATCCTGGGAGCAGGGATGGAGTCAGCACCATCAGCAGAGGAAACGGGCTGGAAGTTGGGAGAGAACATGTCACTGGAAGAAAACCATCAGGGGCAGCGGGTGCCCGTGTGACCCAACCAGCCACGTCCTCTGCAGTGGTCCTGTAAAATGGCAGAAGAATGTGGAGTTTTAACTCCTTGTCTTGTTTGGGTAACTGTGGCCTGGGCTTGAGGATTTTGAGAATAGCTGAGGAGACAACCTCATGTTGGTTGAGGGGTGGTAAGTGATACTTGTCCCTGAACATAACAGATGGTTTGAATGTTCTTCCACAACCGACCAGATGTATACTGGAGAAGGACTGGCTGTTGTTCACTTTCCCATCCCAGTTTCACCCCCAAATAGAGTAATTCCTTGGGGAAAGATATTCCCATCCACAGTGACAAGGCGCTTGTTATGTAAATTGAACTAGAGCCGGGCTGTAATTGGTAATGGGGATGTGATGCAGGCATGGGTACAAACACCAGACGGAGAGCCCAGGGACTGGATTGTGTAATGCTGGGTGTTATGCAGAGCTGATGAGGAGGGGAAGCAAGGTTCAGTTCAATATCAGCAAGAAGAATTATCAGATTGGAAGAGCGTGCTCAAGGTTATGAGCAAGGAAGAGCTGTTGGGGGTGGGGGCCCCAGGCCCTGGCTGAGCAGGCTCTGAGTTAAGGCCAGAAGAACATTGCTGGGGTTGCCAGGCAGTGAGCACTCAAGCCCTCATTACAGACAAATTTATTATTACAGGAATCCCCCCAAAGTGCTGTTGGTCCTGGTCAAATGCAAAAGGAAATACCTAAATTTGTCCTGCTGATAACTATAAATCCAGAACTGTGATCAAAGATGAAGAAAAAATTAACAGAGAGATTTCAACGTGGGCCTTGCAGTGGCCCAAACAAGCAGCTGGATTCCTCAGCCCAGGTTTCAGGCTAAAGATAATATGCAGAGAAAGAAAAAAAGAGAGAGACCGGAAAGAAGGAAGGGAGGGAGAGAGGGGGAGAGAGAGAGAAAGGAAGGAAGAATTAAATGAAGGAGGGAGGAAGTTAAGCAAGCAGGAAGGCAAGAAGACAGTTTGTCATGGCGGGTTTTCCAGATGCAGAAATAGTGTGATTTAAAATGGTCCAATTGATGTTTCTCCCCTTCTCTTTCTCCCTCCCTTCTCCTCTCTTTAAAAATAAATAAATAAAATCCTTTAAAAATAAAACAAGACAATATTGAAGAAGGTGGGAGGGCACCTCATCAGGCTTAGCCCCCCTGCCCACGTCCTGACCTCCCCACGCTGGCTCAGGGGCAGCTCCCTCACCCACCTGCTGGCCTGGGAGGAAGAGAGCCCCAGGGCCAGGGAAGTTCTGGCCAAGGTGCGTGGCCAGCTCAGGGCCTTCGTTTTTCTCTCCTCCTCTACTATAAAGCTCAAAAGAATGTTTCAGTACGTGAGGGACGTGATACAATTAGAACCTCAGACACAAACTGGAAGTCATTAACAGCTGACTAAAAGTAACAGGGAACAGATTACAAAATTAGGGAAAGAGACCAAGCAGAAAGCAGATAACTTAATTTCCATAATTCAGACAGCAATGCAATTTAACAGCCATATTGATAGCCTTGGAAGTTTGTCAAGGAGAAATAAGCCCCAACTTTTAAGAACTCCTAAAGAAAAAAATGGAAAGGACAACAAAGTAATTTTGTTTTTGGAAATAAAAACCCAATACCCTTTGCAAAATGCTCATGTTTGTAAAAGCACTGTCCTTGTGAATCTATCACACTCAGGAGGAGAAGTCCAGGAAAGCAGAGCCACGGCGGCTGGGCCACGAGATGGTCCACACTTGGCTTCCAGCCCACTCTCCCTGTTCCCCCAGTGGGTCCTCTGTGGCTGTCCCTCTTCACTGTTTATTCTGTTCCTGGTTGCCAGCTCTGCCTGCCCCACCATCCCAGGTGTCAGGAAGGATTTCCCAGCAGTCAGAGCTCCCAAACCAACTTTGGATGGCCTGGCTCCCCAGCCTCGTTGGCTGCAGGTGACAGCAAGCCCAGCAGCTGGCCCCATACCCAGAGACTGGATCCAAGTGATCTCTGGTGGGGCCTGGGCTGATCTTTTCAAAGATGCCTACAGTGAGATCCTAAAGTGCACTGAAGGTAGAGGACTTTTCAGGCCCACACAGAAGATCCAGTCTTTTTACTTCATTGTTGCTGAAGTTCAGGGACTTTGGGTGGAGTTTTCTGAAGGCTTTGGGTAGAGTTGTCTGAAGATGGGTGAAGAGGAACATTCTCTTACCTACTGTTGAGAGTCTCCACTGAGATTCCTGCAGGCAGAGGCTGGACAACTGCCGGGTTGGTTTGCTTGTTGGTCTGTCTCAGATGTGGTCATGGTGCAATATCAAATTCCAGCACGAAAAAAATGCACAGATAAACAAGGGAAATGCATACTCAGTAGCTCCATAGTCACCAAGGAAGGGAATGAGACGCTACATGAGTCTCTGGAGATGATGGATATACCAGAGATAAAACCAGGAACCACTCAGGATGCAGAGACAGCAGGAATGAGTGTACCACACGCAGCATTAATCCAGGCTTTAAAAAGAAAAATAAAATCATCCATGGAACACCTAACCAAGTAATTAAAATAGTTAGAAAATCAACAAATCAGTCATCCCTTGCAAAAAGCTAATTGTAACAGTGAAAAAAAAATAGAAAAAAATTGAAACTGGAAGTAATATTAACCCCAGAATAGAAACCAAGACTTGGTTCTTTATTTAAAAGTATGGCTAAAATAGTCTGGCTTGACCAACCAACAGAAAAGAAAAAGAATATTATGAGAATATTAACTTGTTTTAAAAAGCAATTATCATCATTTAGAAAGGCAGTTATCATCATAGAAAAGTCCCATTTTTCTCCAGTGTTATACACATCAGTTCATGGAACTGGAACTGCTACGAACCGCTGTGCCACTTAAATTAGACTGGTTGAGAACCCAAACTGTCGGAGAGTGCAGCCCTCGGGTCATGAGGAAACTTACACTGTCCAAGCCGGGAGGTCCCAGGAGCAGGTGAGACAGTGCCTGAGGGGTCACCGCTGCCATTGCCGCTGTCCCCTCTGTCCCTACCTGCCTGTTGCTAGCACTGGCCAGGGTGGCTCTGTGGTGACCCCGTGACCACGGGGCTCCCCCTGGGCTCCTGACACTCCCTGGCACTGGCCCAGCCTGCCCCACCAGAGGAACACCCACAGTGCCTCCTCCCACGGCTGTGCCCAGGGGCCTTAGTCCAGCCACTTGGGAGCCCTGGGCACTGCCCTGGTTCTGTTCCTACTCTTGGATGGCCCAGCCTCGGGAAGCGCTTTCCTTTCCCTCACGTAGACCCCTCCCAACCGCACCCGGAGGTTCTCCTAGCCTCCCGTGAGGGCGGCCCCTCCATCTGCAAGGGGTGCTCGCCCTCGGGCTCCTGTGACCCTTGCACACAAGGCTTGCTCTCTCCGACTTGCAACGCACAGCTGGGCTGTTTACTGACCCTTTGATGGACAGTGAGTCCTCCTCCCCAGAGTCATGGCTTGGTTTTCTTCTTTGATCAGATATAAGAACAAAAAGAAAACATCGTGAAAAGTACCTTGTCCTGGCTATAGAATACGCGATCGCTGCCTTCTGGAAGTTCGCAGTCTGGGATAGAACGGAAAACGTGTGTGCGAAACAGCTTCTACACAAATGTGACTCAGGTGTGCTGGTCAGGCCTCAAGTGCTTGGGAGTTTTGAGGAAGATGCCGACTGCTGACCAGAGGGATTGAAAAGGCCTGATGGAGGAGGCGGCAATGAAGCTGAGTCTTAGACAATTTGTAGGATGTTTAAAAATTTGCAATATTTAAAGAAAACTATAAACAGGATTCCATACAAATGCATAGTCAGAAGATGGTTAAGACAGCAAAGGGTGTAGTGACTCTCCATGGCATATTCTGTAAAGGTAGCATTTTTCCAATGAGTTTTTTAAAATAAAGTGCCGGTATGAAGGTTTTCAATGCTGTGGTAGAAGACGTGAGAGGAGGTAGCATGACGCGAACATTGTCAGGCCTGCGGGCAGCTCAGTCCCAGGATGGCCCACCCACCTCCGGGCTCTCCCCACCGCCAGCCAATGGTGCAGCTCGCTGTCCCGAGTCCAGGGGAGCCTTGACTTGTGCTAGACAGCCCGCCCCAGCATGCACCCTGCTCTGACGCTCCCGTGGACCGCCAGCCTCCACTCCCACCAGGCACCACCCAGGGGAGGAACATCCATGCATTTGGGCACATTCCTGAAAATTCTCAGGATTTGGAGGTGGCTGTGGAAGAAGAGGCTGGAAGCCAAATTAGGGGCTGAGCGGAGTTGTCCCTCTCCATTTTTCTCCAGAATCTTCTTTTTTCCCCCTCTCTTCAGTCACTAGTCTCTTTATTGTATTAAGTTATGTCCCCTTCCTTGTTTGGTTACTGCTGGTCATTTTTTATTGGCCTTCACAATTTTCTTAGTGCTAGGGGAGGAAAATTCTGCAATGCTGCTTCTCCCTAGTACTGAAAGGGTCTCCGCTGGTCACTCACTTCACTTCCTCAATCGTTAAACAGAACAATGCTCTCTTCAGTTGGGAAACACTCTTTTCTCTGTTACCTTTTCTGCAAACCTTGCAAGTCCTTTCAGTGTGTGCGTTTGGAAACAAAAGTCGATTCCTTCTGCTGTACCACTCACCTCCTTCAGACAGGGAAAGAATCAGACACCTGATTGAACACACGGAAGGGAAAGAACACAGGAGAAACGACAACGAAAGAAGAGTCTTAGGATCTACTTACGTAAGTTTTGGTTTATTCCGGTAAGAGCAGGTGCCCGTTTGTCGCAGCTGCTGTTCGTGCAGGTGGTCGCCGCCTCACAGGGCCGCTCCTTCGTGGCGGCCCACCCCTGAACGGGGCAGCTCCATGTCTGAGGAGCTCTGTCTCCGTGCTGAATGAAGATTGGATTCCCGGCCAGTTTCACCCTCTGAACTAGTTCTGCTCTCCAGGATAACGTGAAATACGTCGGTAAACTTTGTCAACTGACCTCTCACCTAGCCGAAGCCAGATGCCACGTCCCCTTTTAAGCCTATGTTCCCTTGATTAAAAACCTACAGTGGTTTATACCAACTTTTAACGTGACAAGGACAACAAAGTCTTTATTCTCCAAAAGACACTTTTTTGGGTGGTAAAGCCTGATTTTAAATATGCCATTTGGAATCATAGTAATTAGGTGATGTCTTTTTTAAATGAAATGTTTAAGAATTCAGACTACAGTCACACCACACTGTTGGTTGGTGTCACATTTATTAAAATGTTTGTCTGGTTTCTCCTCACCTGTACTAGTAATTTAAATTTCTGAATTTAGCTACAGCGTATTTCCACTGATCTCTCTGAGCCAGCCAGTCTGCAAGCTCTCTGAGGGTCAGTGCTGCCTATTCATTCTAGAGCTAGCACTTGGCTTGTACTAAACATGACTTGACAAAGAAACTGGGTGATGTTTCCACCTCACCCCTTGTTGTTTCTGTTTGTGAAAAACACCTGGGCAGCTGGACAGAACCAGAACCAGAGCCAGAACTCAGAACCGGGGCATTTATCAGCCTCCCAGCCAGTGAGCAAGCCCTGTGCCTGTCCCGCAGCGGGGACATCATTCCACATCACCCTCCTTCTCTGTGCTGATCGCACTGCGCCCCCCATACGGTCCCCCACCACCTCCGCTGGACCCAGCCGTTGGGGGGCTCCCTGGGCACCAGGCACTCACCCCTCACCGGGTTGCCCCTGACTGCTTTGACCGCCTGTGCGACACACAGGCCTCTGGTGCTGCTGCCTGGGAACAGAAACCGTGATGAATGCATCCGCACGCCCGTTGCCTCTCTGTAGAAGGGTTCCCACGAAGCTAAAGGCAGTGGCTGGTGCTGGGGAGAGGAGCTGGGTCTGCGAAGCCTTACTTGTGATTTCTACATCACATGCTCCTTTCCTTTGTGCACATAGGGAACTAATTGAAATGGAAGAAAATGAAACATGGAGGATTGTACAATGGACCAATTGAGATCAAGAATGAGGTAGTGGGTAAAAAGAGTGTCCGGGTCAATCGTGGGGGTAATTGTACCTTTTGTGGCATCGCGAAGGTCTAAGAGATCACTGACTTCTGCATTTTAAAAGGAAGAGAAAATGGAAGACCCATCTTTAAGCTCAGGCAGATGACACTGAGGGGCTGTTCCTTGCTCTCAGAGTGTTTGTGTTCTGTATTTACTCACCCATCCAACAAAGTGTGCTGTGGTTTACTGGGCTAAGTGTTTAGGGCAGACAAAGGGAGGAGAGAAAAGTTTGAATGAAACAGCCCGTGTTCCCAAGTAGCTCTCAGGATGGAGCAACCCCGACCAAGAGAAGCCTACACGAAGGGGGGTGGGGGGAGGGTACAGCAGTCGCCCAGGGCTCTGCTCATCTCCTCCTGCCTCCCTAGGGCTCTCCCCCCCACACCCGCCTCTCACTCTCTTCAGCTTTCAGTTTGGAAGCTGTTTCATTGGAGAAGCCTTCCTAACCCGCAAGGCCAGGAGATGGCCCTCCACTGGCTTCCAGCCACTGTTTACTCCGTGGAAGCCGTGAGGGAGATGGTAAGTGGCTGGTTTGCCCTTCGCTAGAGTCTGGGTTCTGCTGGTTGCTGCATCTCAGGGCCTGGCACACCAGCCGGCCCCTGAATACTAATGGAATGAATGAGTCCAAGGTGGCTGTGGGGCCTGGTGAAGAGGAGCCCCTGGAGGACACAGAGGGGTCCTGAGAGCTGTCCTCACACTGGGGCAGTCTGTCAGGGCTTTGTGTCAGAGGCAGACCTGACCTGAAGGGTGGGATGTAGATGGGGCAGATTTTGGCCCGGCATCAGGGATGTTAGTATAATCAGAACCAACCAAACACATAACAGGTTACATAGGGGAGGAAGAAATCTTTCGTCACAGGTGTTTTTAAGGCCGAGCCAAGAAATGGATGGTGCCAAGGTGCGTTCGGTGTTCTCTGATTCCAGAAATACAAGTATAATTGTTCTAGACCTCCCTGGAAAGAGTATGAAAGATTATTTTTTTCTTAAAATACCAAGTGATACCAGTCCACACTGGAGAATTTGAAAATCATATAACATTAAAAAGAAAAATATAACTATGATTGATAATCCTATCAACAAGGGTAAACTCCCTAAAATTTTGAGGTTTTTTTCTTATCTTTTTTATATATATATAATCAAGCTTGAAATACAATAATAATTTTAAAATTATGTGATATTTTTACTCAGTGATATGTGTCTCTTATGATACTTTTAGATACTATGATCATTTTAATGACTATTATTATTTAAAAGAATTGTATGTTTTCTCCTACCATTCCATTTTTGATTCTTAGATAGTATCTAATTTTTCCTGAATGTACATAATGTTAAGATGAACAGAATATGTATATTTCTAATAATTTTAAAGTGGATATTCTATAAGTAACACAATGTTGCTATTGTAATTAGCTAATACAAGGTTTAAAGAGATTATTTTTATTTTGAACATTCCTTTTTAAATGTGTTCTCTAAGAGGTTTTGTTGATAAATTATTGTTAGGTTGGAAAAGATGACTTTACTTGACTCGTTCTGATTATCGCAGATGATGGAGAGAATGGAGAAATCCAAGAATTCCTTTGCCTTACCTTAAAGTGGTCAGCTTTAAGCACAGGGCAAGAACACCTTCTAGCTACCCAATTGAAAATGAGAAAAAAAAACCCGAACCCTTAACGATCACATGTCTCCCTCTTGTGGCCAAAATAGATAAATGTAGCTTTTCCGATTGCAAGAGCTAATGTTGCTTAACTTACATTTATATAGACTCCTATGATAAAGAACTGGGAGGAATCTCAGCAGGCCCACAGTTCTAGCTCTTCATTTACAAAATATAGGAACCAAGGTTCATAAGCGGAAAGGGGCGTGACCAAGACCATGCAGACATTGCTAACTGAGCTTAGGACAGAATTTTGGTTTCCTGATGCCCTGATGGGTGCTTCCTGCCAGTGGGCGCTGCCCCCAGGGGCTGCAGCTCAGCCTTGTTTCCCTCTCACCTCGCTCCTTGGACCTGGTGCATGTGAGGTACGTGCCTGTGTGTGGAGCAAGGAGGGTGGGTACTAGGAGTCAGTCCTTCCTCACCAACAATCCGAGCACCATATGACTAAATTGCGACCCCAAATGCGTGTTGAGCGCTTTTCCTGATTCAGATTCTTCTTGTATTTTACCTGGGACTGTCACACTCACAACCTGAAAACTAATGTGACCACAGAGTCTGATAGCCCTTCCCATGCAGAATGACCCTGAGCATCACCCACCCACCTAGCTCTAGAGGAAACCTCAGCAAGGCTTACTTGCCCAGGCTGCAGAGGGGCTTCTCAGGGGCAGGGCCCACAAGATGTGCTGTGCTCTCACTTCTCAGACCCTTAAACTCTGAAAAACCCTTGTGACTTCTGACAAAATAGCATCATTTTGGACCAGAGTCCTGCCTCAGTGATCTCATTCTTAACAAAAATTATTCCCACTGATACTAATAAATCATAATGAGAGACTTTTCCTAGACCCATTTCCTCTGGGAACAACCAGGCTGAAGTTAATTCTGGAGGATCGGAGCCTTGGGTTTCCACACAGTGTCCCTGGTAGGTCCTTTGCCAGGTCACAGCACACTCTGTAGCCAGTGAAGTTTTCACATAAGTAAGCTCACTGGGATGAAGAGTAAGGAGAAGAGCAATTTCAGGTGCGCCAACATTTAAAGGGAGGGCAGGAAAATATGTATTCAGTAAAATACGTGGAGAGAGCAATCCGAGAGGCTGGAGGAGAGTTGAGAGCAGACTCACCAACGCGAAAGGGAGGGAGTTTTAAGAAGGGAGTGAACACAGCACCTCACCCTGCAGGGGAAGGAATGGCTGAGACGTTGGAGTTGGCAATTGTGTGGCTGTTGAGGATTTGCCATGGTGATTTTGTAGTTTGGTGAGGTGGTGAAGGGGCGGTCAGACTGGGTGGGTTGAGGAGAGGAGGACGGCAAGGAAGTGGAGGCAGTGAGGGTGGACAATGCTTTCAAAGCAACAATCTTAACTTAGAAAAAGGAGAGAAAGAAAAGTGTGGTAGGCAGAGGGACTCACAATTTGAAGGAGGGGGGCTGATATTGAGCACATTTATTAGCTCAGGAGGAGGGGTCGGTGAGGGGAAGGTCGAAGAGGTTGCAGCCAGGGGAACAATGGGCAGAGTGGGTCTGGAGAAGCGAGGGTGGAGGGACAGGCTTCTTCTGAGAGTGGAGAACGGGTGGGTGGCTTCCTTTCTCTTGGAATCTTCCTCGAGCTCCTTCCTCAGGCAAGACCCAGAGCAGGAGGAACCCGGAAGTTCACCTGAGCCTGCAGGTCTGTGCTGTTTGTTATCTGCCAGAGGCTGATCTCAGCCCTGCCCCAGCCGGCAGGGACCAGTTCCAGCGAGAAAGTGCAAAGAGCCAATGCATTGCCTACTCCTCAGCTTCTTGTTGTATATGATTTGGGTGGACTAAAAAAAACAACCATTCTTTAATTACACTGGCTTCGTCCTCAATTTGTTTCAACTCTGAAATCTCCCTTTTGGCCCAATTCATCTCAAGTTTGGGGTCTCAGTTTATGAGTTAAGTTTTACTAAGTATTTTCATACATGCTTGTGAGGGTAGTATTCTTTTTTCAGGTGATGCTCTCTTCCAGATTACGTTCTGTCTGTATTTTATAAGCATCCTTCTTTTCCTATAGTTTTTCATAGTTGCCATTTTGCTCTTGAAAAACTGGTTAGGTAGCTCCTTCTAATGACCCTCTTGGCTCTGATGTAGCAAATCTCTCCAATCCCTTTCTGTTGCATCTGGGATGTTCTTGCCCTCCATTCTGAGGTGAAGTTTGAAGTCTATTTGATTCTGAGCAGGTTTTTGTTGCTTGACAGCATGGGGGCAAGGAAGAGTCCTCACAGGGTTGTGCCCAGCCCTGGTCTGGGGCCCAAGAGTTGCTTTCCCTTGTCAGTACGTACATGAATTCCTGCCATCTGTGGGGGTATGAGAACTACTCTAATTAGAATTCTTCTGGGGTTCAGATTATTCCCTCATAATCACCATGGACCTTGGAATCTGTACTTCCACCAAAGAGACACCTCTGACAATTGTCCACAAGTTTCAACAGTGTTCCTTTCATCACCAATGTTAGTTTCATTAAAGAAGAATCGGAGCTAGTCAGTAGTTAAGCAGTGAAGACAGATTTTGTTCAGGACTATTGCAAAGGGAAAGGGGCCTCAGTATATGGACTCGTCTCAGTTCTGAAAACAGGCTGGGCAAGAGAGAATTTATAGCCAAGGAGCAGGGTGAGGGGCTGGTGGGTGGATAACTACTAAATATCAGAGGTAAGGATGTGGGGAGGACCCTGCTTAAAACATTTTCAAAGGATCGTTGCTGGAGGCAGCCAGGGTGACCGGACAGCACCTGGGGTGCAGCGAGGAGGGTGGAGGACTACCAGGTACGAAAGACAAAGGGCACTTGCTCAACTGAACAAGCAGGATTCTTGCTGAAACTGAAAAATGCAGAGACAAACATGGAAGCTAAAAGACATGGCCCAGTTAAAAAGACTTGAGGGAAGCCTGGGCAGTCTGGTCAGGGAGAGAATCTTGGTCGGTTTGTTTGTTCCATTTCCCATCAGGCCAGCTGGGGAGAGCAGAGGCTGTGGGGGGTGACTCCCTCGGAGCTAGGTTGTGTTCCCCAGCACTCGATTGAAGAAGTCATCTTACTTATTGCCTAGCTTTCTTAAGTAGGTGAAACCTTCAGTTACTGCTGAGGACAATTAATGTGTTTCTGCTTGTTCTGTTTTACATCTCTCCCTTCTTCAGATTTACAGACCATGAAATGGCATTATTACAATTTTTTTGAGATTTATAATTTTTCTATTGATATTTTTCTGTTCACCTTTGACACAATGTGTTTTGCATTTTCCCATGAGCCAAACATGCCTATTTTCCCTTTAATAACCTCTGTGTTTCCTATCTTGTTAGGAGTTCCCCTCTACTTTTTGTCTTACGGGTTTTCTAAAACATGAAGTCATGATCCCGACCAGTTGCCAATTCCCACGTCAGTTCCCTGCCCGTTGATAGTAACTAAAATGCCTCTGCAAGAATACGCCAGCCCTCCCCACACTGGGCCCCGCACACAGGGCCTTCTGCTGGCTGTCAGGGTTCCACCCTCACACCACCCTAGTCTTGTAATTTCCTTTTATCAGACACATATCAGGCATCCGTTTCCCCGAGTATTGCCAGGATAGAGAATCAGATGATGTGTCCTACTGATTCACAGGACCGACCAGTATTCCTGAACCGCTCTCTTTGGTCCAGATGACCGTTTCTGCAGCACTGGGAGGCCATCACTCACATGGCTCCTGCCCCATCATTTATGGACCCGTCTGAGCACCTGCTGCAACTGCCCCTCCATTCACTAACAAGTGAGAAAGGGGAGCTGAAACTGCCCTTTATTGGGTTTCAGGCAGACGAGAAGTCCACACTTACCTGCTGCCATGAGCAAGGCGAGTGGACAGGGGTGCCAGATAGTAAGATCGGCCAACAACAGAGGACTGGGGGCGGGGACAATAACTCCCACTGTGGTCAGACAGTGAGACCCGAGCTTCCCTGTACTGTGGATAGCTCCACACCTCCTCGAGGTCGCCACCTGTCCACCTCACCCTACTCAGAGCACAAGGGGAAACAAGCCTGTAATGCCCCGTAGACACTCTCCTTTCATTTTTCCTCTCCTGAGCTCTGGTCACTCTTCTTCCTCTTCTTCTTCCCATTGGGGCAGAGAGAGGGAAATGGGTTTCTGCAGTTCACTTGGTCAGGTGTCCTCCCTAGTGTATTTCCAAACCCTAGACCTGCAAGCCATGTGTGCGCCATAGTATCTCTAGCCCATGTCTCTTTCTATCACCACCAGCCATCTCTGTTCCTCTCCATCAACATCAACACTGGTCTTGTCTGACTAGATTCAAGCCTCCCTATTTTCATCCCATCCTCACTCTCCAACGAGGCTGAGCTCCTGCTCCTGGTCACCTCTCCTTCTCTCCTCTTCGTTCCCCTCATCATGTCTTCACTCTTTGTTCCTCCTCCATGCCAATAGAGGTACACCCCTGTCCTGTCAGTCTTCACCCAGCTCCTCTCCATCATCAGCTTAGGCGCTTTTGGTCACCACCCCCCCACCTTTTCTTAATCTCTATCTCTTTCCACCATTCTCCAATGATGCTGGGCTCTTAATCACATTCATAGCTGTCTTCTCTCTCAGTCTCCAATCATTTCTTTGGCTTTCACCACTATGGTCCATCTCCACACCACCCATCTGCAGCCCTGCTCTTGGGCATGGTTACCACAGGCCCTTTGATACGGCTTGTCCCTTCCCGACATCTCCGCTCTGCCCTGGTGTAGTAGTTTTCAATCTTAATGCCTCTTCTCACTCTCTGTTCTTCTGTCTAGACTCTCAGGTCTTCCAAGTCCTGACCTTCTCTGAAGGGCGGAGGTCCCTGGAGAGGCTGCCCTGGGTACCTGGAAGATGTGGAAGCAGAAGGCTCCTCACCCAGGGGGTAGGAAGTCTCTGTCTTCCTGGGTGAGAGAAGGCCAGCTGGTAGGTCTGAGAGCCCTCATGTTCTTTTGAGGTTCACAGCATTAGCCCATGTTTGCTTTACAGTGTTTTCTGTGGGGAGCACTGTGCCTCATGCTGTGAGTGGCCAGTCTATTCTCTCAGTTCATCTTTCTTCTTTTTCACTTTGATGATGGTGTGTTTGTCTCATAGCTGTTTTTTTTTAAGTAGTCAGACTTATCAATGAGTTCTTTTCTGTGTGGCCCCTCAATTTATGACATACTTAGAAAGGCCTTTTTTATTCTGATAATGTAATATTTTGTATTCCTAGATTATTTCTATAATTGTTTTTTTAAAGATCTTTGATCCACCTGAAGTGTGTGGGTGGGTGTGAGAGAGAGAGAGAGAGTGAGTGCACGCACACTAATTTTTTAATTGGTGGTGTTTTCTAAGTGGCATATGAACCCACGATGCACCTTACAATAGATAGTGTCCTAGTTTCAATAAAATGCTGATCATTGTGGCTTTAAAACTTTTTGCTACCTGTATGCCTTATCACACCTCATCGCCCCCTTTTTGTTCTCAATATTCTGAGAACATCATAGAGGCCAGGACACTTCCCCAAGGATGATGTATAGTACTCCTCTTAGATGATTTGAGAGCTATTCTTGCAACTCTGTGTTCCATCAGATAATGAATAAGTTTAATCTACTTGTTTCATTACTTGTGAAAAACTTGCCAACTCTAGGTGCACCTGTTTTTTGGTGTGTGTGAATTTGCCTAAAGAAAATGGCACCCTACATTAAGAGACAAAGGAGGACACTACATAATGATAAAGAGAACACAACCAACAAGAGGATACAATCCTTGTAGACATTTATGCACTCAACACAGGAGCACCTAAATATATAAAGCAAATCGTGGTGGACATAAAGGAAGAGACTGACAGTAATACAGCCATAACAGGATTTTAACACTTCATTGACGTCACTAGATAGATTCCTGACAGAATAGCAACAACGAAACAATGGCCCTAAATGACACAGTAGATCAGATGGATTGAATTGATATCTTTAGAGCATTTCACCCCAAAGCAGCAGAATATACATTCTTTTCAAGTGCACGTGGAATGTTTCCTGGGATAGACCACATGTTAGGACAAGTCTCAATAAATTTAACAAGATTGAAATAATAAAAAGCATCTTCACTGACCACAATGCTATGAAACTAGAAATCAATCGCAAGAAAACCTGTTATACAGATGATGTATTATAGAATTACACACCTGAACTCTATGTAATTTTATTAGCCAATGTCACCCCAATAAATTCAAGAAAAAGAAAAAAAGAACAAGAACCAAAAAAAACACCCCCATTACAGAGACTGACAGTGATAATGGTTACACATTGATGTACTTACTGCTACTGAATTTTTTACTTAAAAATGGTTATAATTGTAAATTTTATGTTATATATATTTTACACAATAAAAATGATTATATACAGGAGTAAAAAAAGAAAACAACTGAAAAACACACAAAGACATGAAGGCTAAATAACGTGTTACTAAACAATGAATTGGTTAACAGTGTGATCAAGGAAAAAATCAAAAGACATCTTGAAACAAATGAAAATGAGAACACAGTGACCCAAAATCTATAGGAGTTAGTGAATGCAGTCCTAAGAGGGAAATTCATAGCATTACAGGCCTACCTCAAGAAACAAGGGAAATCTCAAATAAATAATCAAACTTTACACTTAAAAGAAAAACAACAACCAGCCCAAAGTGAGTTAAAGAGAGAAAATAATAAAAATCAGAGGAGAATTGAACAAAATAGTCTAAAAAGCAATACAAAAAATCAAGGAAACCAAGAGCTGATTCTTTGAAAAGAGCAATAAGATTGACAAACCTTTCACCAGTCTCATCAAGAAAAAAGAGAGAAGACCCAAATAAGTAAAATTAGAAATGAAAATGAAGACATAACAACTGACTAGACTGAAATACAAAGGATTTTAAAAAGACATTATAGACAACCAAATGCCAACAAATTGGGACAATCTGGATGAAATGAATAAATTTGTAGAAACACAATCTTCAAAAATTCAATCAGAAAGAATCAGATAATCTTAATACACTAATTGCAACTAATGAAATTGAATTATTAATCAAAAAAAACAAAAAAACAAAAGTCTTGGACCAGATGGCTTCACAGGAGAATTTTACCAAACATTCAAAAAAGAATTAACACCTGCCTTTCTCAAATTATTCCAAAAATTTCAAGAGGAGGATGGAGTCTCAAGCTTATTTTACGAGGCCAGCATTATCCTAATTCCAAAACCAGATAAAGAAACTACAAAGAAAGAAAATTATAGGCCAATATCCCTGATGAACATAGATGCTAAAATCCTCAACAAAATATTAGCAATCTATATCCAGCAGTACAGTAAAAAGATCACACACCACAATCAAGTGACTTTTATTCTGAGGATACAAGGTTGGCGCAATATCCATGCATCAATAAACATGGTTAACCACATAAACACAGTGAAGAATAAAAATCACACGATCATATCAACATATGCAGAAAACAAGTGTTTGAAAAAATCCAACACCCATTTATGATAAAAACCTCCAGCAAAATGGAAGTAGGGGGAATATACCTCAACATAATAAAGTCTATATATGGCAAACCTACAGCAACGTCATACTTAATGGGCAAGAACTAAACACGTTCCCCTTAAGAGAGGGGTGACTATTTTCACCACTCTCATTCAACATAGTACTAGAAGTCCTAGCCACAGCAATCAAACAAGAAATAAAAAGCATCCCAAAAAAAGCTTAGAAAAAGGAAAGAAAAGGGTAAAACTGTAATTATTTGCAGATGACATGATACTGTATATACAGAACCCTAAAAACTCCACCAAAAAGCTACTAGAATTAATAAGTGAATTTAGTAAACTAGCAGGATACAGTCAGTATAAATATCCAGAAATCAGTTGCACTTTTATATACCAATAATGAACTAACAGAAGGAAAACTAAGAAATTAATTTAACTTACAATTGGGTCAAAAAAACAAAATACCTAAAAATAAATTTAACCAAGGATGTAAAAGACTTGTACACTCAAAATTATAAGACACAGAAGAAAGAAACTGAAGAAGATACAAATAAGTGGATACATAACCCTGAGGCAACTTCATGGTAGGTACAGGGCTTACTGAAGCCAGATGCTGCTTGTTTGAGAGAATTTAGGAAAATCTAAAGCAAGGGCCAAAATAAGCCATTTGTATGGAAAAGCCACTGGAAACAGCTTAGGTGGGCCAGAAAGTTGGGTGGGGTGGAGCCTCAGGGAACCACCAGGGTGGGGCAAACAGTGAGACAGGTTGATGGAGCCTCAGATATGCACCCTGCTGCTGGTGTGTGGTTCTGTTGGAGGAGGGCTCAGGAAAGGAACAGTGGTCTCTGCCAGCACTTCTGTCTAGGAGAAAGCTACCCCTCAACTCTTTCCCTGATGATAGACAATTCAGTTCTTGTGGGGGGGCTTGGCCCTCAGGGTCGCCCCACCCCGCCCCACTGCCACGATGAGAATAAGTCTACCAAGACATTATCTGCTTAGGGAGGAAAGGTGGCTGATCTCTCAAAGGAGAAGGGCCAAGAGGCTTTTCCTCAATGGGCTTTTATTGGGTTCTTTTTGCACGGGATCACAGGAAAGCTCATCAATCATTGTCAGGCAGTAAGGATCAAACAATAGATAACATACAAAGAACTCTGAGGGCCTATTTTGAGTCAGGGTCAGATAGCTAAAGAGCTATAAAACTTTGAGGAACAAGCTCACTTCTTGCTTGGAGGCTTATTTAATTGAGAGCATTCTAAACAAAGCAGGTTTCACAGGACTTCATGTATTCTTTCTTAGGCCCAATCACCCTAGGAAACTTGTCCTTTCCAGCACAGGGTGGTACCCACCACCAGCATTGTTTCAGGTTTAAGGCATTGTCTCAGGCTTAAATCCAGCAAGGCAGCCAAGAGATTACAAGGCTTCTTGCAGACAGAATGAGGACTCGGGCTATGTCAAAGCTGAGGGGCGGGGGTGCATCACCCACTTTTGCTGTGGCCCCCCAAGTCCTTCCTTGAGGCCACCACATGATCGTGCCTGTCTTCGGTCAACCCCCCTTGAAGAATCTTACCCGTCATTGGCTACCTGATCAAGCACTGGGGGTCAGGCAGGGTGAAGAAAAAGGAACAGAAGTGGTGCTCCTGCCAGGGAGACAAGCTTTGTCTCCTTAGTGGCTTATGGTCCAAAGGTCACTCACTCAGCCTTAGCCATGTGGGGGTTGCACCTCCTGAAACCAGGCAGGAAGATTCCCAACATGTTCTTCCCCATATGTTTCTGATTCCTTTCAATCTGCTGTTCCTGCCCTGGAGCTCAAAGGGAGTGAGTCTAAGTAAATATGTGCATGGGCCTTTTAAGATTAACTGCCTGGGACTCCAGAGGTTTTTGTCCTCCACAACCTCAATCCCCACTGGCTTTTATAGCCAGAAGTTATGGGGACTTAACTTCCTGGCTTTGGAACCCTAGGCTGGGGGGCTTGGTGGGGCTGGGACCCCTCACTCCTGAGATATCTCTCCTGATTCTTATCTGCCACACAGGGGTGTGGCCAGTCCGTTCTGCATCTGCGCCCCTCCCACCAGTCCAGATGGGTGGAAAGGCAACATGGGATGTTATACTGGTCTTGCAGAGAGGCAGCTTTAAGGCCCTGTGCGCTAAGGCAGAGAAATAATTTTAATACCCTGTGAGGGACTGATATAAAGACAGTATTGGGTCCTGTGTAGGCCTGGCAGAGAGATTGCACAGGGCACTGTCTCAGTCTTGCTGACAGATGGTTATAGGGTCCAGTACAGTCCAGCCAAGTGGTAGCATGGGACCTTGTGTAGGCCTCGCTGCAATTCAGCATGGGGCCCTGCGCAGTCAGACGGAGAAGCAGCAGGTGTCCCATGTGGGCCTGGCTGTGGGGCAGCATTGGCTTTGCACCATCCAGGAAGAAAGGCTGTTGTAGAGCCCTGTGCAGTGTGACAGAGAGGTAGCATGGGGCACCTCTCTACCAGGGGGGTCTGGTAGAGAGGGCAGTTGAAGTGCCCTGTGCCATAAGGCAGAGAAGCAGTTTTAGCACCCTCTCTGGGTCTGGCACGGAGGCAGCACTGGGTGTTCTGAAGATCAGTCCTGAAGGCAGTTTTAGGGTTTCGTGCAGACCAGCAGAGAGGCAGCTGGAGTCCCCTGGAGTCCTGGCGGAGACAGCACGGGGGACTGCTGGCCTGGCAGAAAGGCAGAATGGGGTCCTCCTTAGTCCTGGCAGAGAGGCAGCATTTGGTTCTGCGGAGGCCTGACAGAGGGACAACATGGGATCCTAGGCAAACTTGGTAGAGAGGCTGTTGCAGTGTGCAGCTCAGCAGAAAGGCAGTTATTGGGCCCTGTGTCATCTGGCAGAGAGGCAGAGTGGGTCCATGTGCAGGCCTGGTGGACAGCACCGGGTCCTTTATGGAGACCTGGCCAAGAGGCAGCATGCCGTCCTGGGCAGGCCTGACAAAAAGGCTGTTTTAGGGGCCTGTGCAGTCTGACAGAGAGGCAGCACGTGCCAAGCAGCAGCATGGGGTCCTGGGCATGCCTGGCAGAGAGGCTGCATGGGGTCTGGTGCTGGCCAGGCTGGAAGCAGTTTTAGAGTTTTGTGCAGTCAGGCCCAGAGGCAGCAAGAGCTGGTCTTGCCAGATATAAATAGAATACAAATCTCCCCCACCTCAACCAACACATTAGCAGCTAAGGCTCTTGGGAGTGATGAGGAACCAAGAATATCCTGGGCTAAGCAAACATCTCAAAAGAGTTGCATTTTATCAAAAACTGACTTGTGGAAGATAAACATATCAGCCTGAGGAAGTGGCCCCCAATGCTATCCTTCTCCTTCAGATCCTAGTAAGAATGGTCTTTCTAGATAAGTAATGATTTTGATAATGGCTGAGGTACTTAGTCCTTACTCAGTCTATGGGCTCAGATATGCTGGGAAGGGGTAGGGCTATCCCTGCAATTGTAAGGTCCAAAGGTCTCTAGTCATTTTGTGAAGTGTGAGAAGACCTTTCCTCCAGGCAGGAGCCAGGGTGCAGCTCTGCCCATTATCTAGGGCCGTCAGAGGCCTCTGGGCTGAGTGCTGAGTTCAGGCCACTTGAAGCCTAATCAGAGGAGCCAATGGCTCTTGCTGCTTCCCTAATATCAGTGAGATTAACTGTATCAGCTGGTCAATGGTCATAGAATGAAGTTCTTAGATAGGAAGAGCAAACTCCAGACCACTAAAACTGTGACCCACTCACGGCCACCTGTGTGCTGGCACAGGACTGCCAACCACAGTCCGTCATTCATCCCAGCCTAGAAGAGAGGCCCTAGGGAGAGGGAGGGTGAGACCATGGGGAACATGTCAAGGACATCCCTGCCCAAGATCGTTATTTCCCTCATCAGCCTGTTATGCTCCTCTCCTCACTCCCAGACTGCAAATCCCACCATTACATGGTGACTGGGTTAGGTAACAGCAGAATGAGGTTACCAACTGTTCTGTCTGAGGCTGTGCCTTTCTTATTTGTTTGTCTTTGTGGTTTGCAGTATGACATGATAGTCCATGGTACTTGTTATTATTATTATTATTATATCTTAACATCTTTGCAACTTAAATTCTTTTGAAAATCTTACTGATTTGTGAAATCCGAAAATTGGAGACACTGGGCTATATATAGCAGGATTCCTAAAAGGCCCCCCCTTTACCACCCCCTACCTGAGTCTTCTTATTCCACTAGACTTCTTTTCTTACTTCATCTGCTTAGCATTGAAAACCATAAAACAATGAGACTAGATAACATATTCCCAGAGTTTTAAGCCCAGATCTACATAAATATGATTCACCAATTCATCTATCTCTACTCAATTCAGAAAGTCGGTGCTCTCCAGAAGGAAGTGTGTCCAAATGCCATCATGACCCAACCAAGTCCACTTTCCAGTCTCACTGCTTACCTCTTCCATCCTTCCCTCAAACGCTCACTGCTCATAGTCACGTAGACTAATTGCTTTCATAGCTCTCTGCTTTTTCTTCTGCCTCTAGTCACACTGGTGAACTCCTACTCATTCTTCAACATTAGGCCTAAGTATCACTGCCTCTATGAAGTCTTCCCTGACTTCTCTCTACACCTTTTCTTTCAGGCGAGTCAAATGCCCTTTATCCCTATGTTCATAACACCCTGGACAAGTCTCATATTCAATATATTACACACTGCATTTGGCACAGCTGACTTGCTTTCCTGCTTTTTCTACTAAGCTATGAAGTCTCCCTCAAAACCTTTACCACCTGCATCTTTCTATGCCCAGCACCTAAAATAAAACACTTGGCATATATTTGTGCTATAGACATTATTGAACTCAAATAAAACAGATTGAAGCAAGTAAATTTTATTGGTTAAAACCAACATCAACCATTATATTTAGTTAAAAACTGAAGAAAACTTAATATGATTAGAAATAAGGCAAGGTAACTTACTATGACCATTATTGTTATCAGTTTTGGAGGTACTAGCCAAGACTATAAGGCAACAATAAGAAGTTACAGATTTAAGGATTGGAGGGGAAGAGATTAAATTGTTATTATTTGAAGACTATATGATCATCAACAATTTTAAAAAAGAGGACTTCTCTTTCTGCCCATGATTAATCTTCTTGCCTGAAACAACCAAAAACTAACAAAGTGTATGAAACAACAGTTTTTAAGGCACTGGAGAGCATGCAATGAAAGAAACTGATCTTTAGGAGACTGGAAATAATTGATATGAGTCTTACCATTGTCCCAACTTATGATCTTAAGAGAGTTTCTATGCTATGGTACAAATAGGGGAAACCCAGGCAGACCATAGTAAATTCCCTGAGCCAGGTTGAGGAAACAGAACTGCAACTCCAGGGACTAAGTCAGCTACAGTTTGCAGAACAGAGTACCAGAAAGGAGAGAGTGACACAGGCAGAGAACCCCAGGGATCTGCAGAGTGTACCTTCCAGTATTCGCCAGAGACTGATTAGCAAGGGAACTACCCAAAGCCAAGGGAAGGGCCAAGCAAATGGATTAAAGGTAACAGTGTCTGATGCTCACCTGGGGTTGGGAATAGTGCCTGTTCTTACAACATCATTTATGGGCATTGAATACGTTACACTGAAACATCTTGTCTCGGCACTGGGGAATAATTACCCCTAGTCAGGACACTGCTCCAGTCCTGCCTATCAAGTCATAAAAGATCCAAAGGTTCAAATTATTCTAAAGTAATGAAACTGTATCTCAGTCCTGGCCGGTGCAGCTCAGTTGGTTAGAGCATCATCCCATTCACCAGAAGGTTGGGGGATTCCCGGCACATACCTAGGGTTTTATTCAGGGCACATACCTAGGTTGTGGGTTCAATCCCTGGTTGGGGCACATATAGGAGGCAGTCAATCGATGTTTCTCTCTTACATTGATGTCTCTCTCTCTCCCTCCTTCTCTCTCTAAAATCAATAAACATATTTTTAAAAACTGTATCTCAGAATAAAGGTCAAGAATATTAGTGGGAATAAAAAAATATCCACAACTCCATGGGTTAAAATTTACAACAATGGCATCCAATAAAAAATTACCAAGCTTACAAAGAAACAGAAGAAAAAAAACCAAAATAAGGAGAAAACTCAATCAATTGTACTTTCTCAGACTGATATAGATATTAGAAGATAAGGATATTAAAATGGTTATTATATTTTTATTTCATATGCTCATTATTTTAAGCACAAGTATGTAAAATTTTTTAAAATCTATATTGAATTTCTAGAGATGAAAACTACAATGTCTGAAAGATGAAAGATACACTAAATGAGATTAAAATCAGGTTAGATGTTTTCAAAGAAAAAATAGGGAACTTGAGGACACAACAATTAAAATTATACAAAATGTAGAACAGAAGGAAAAAACAGAATTAAAAACATAGAGGGTAAGTGATCTGTGAGACAATCTCAAGCAGCTTAATAAAGGTGTGATTGGAATCACCGAAGGAGAGAAGAGAGAAGGAAATACAGAAAAAAATATTTGGAGAAATAATAACCAAAAGTTTCCAAATGTGATTAAACCTGTAAACATGCGGGTCTCAGACGGTTGACAAACCCTGAGCAAAAGAAACATGAATGAAAGTACTCCACAATTAATCTTATGTAAAATACGTAAAGGTAAAACGCATGACAACAGTAGCACAAAGGTCAGAGGGGAGAAATGGAAGTGTAAAGGTTCTTACAGTATACGAAATGGTATAGTATCACTTAAAGGTAGCATGTGATAAGTTTAAAAAGTATACTCTAAACCTCAAAGCAATCCCAAAATAGTAAAGATTTTATAGCTAATAAAGTAAATAAAATGGAAAGAGATAAATGGAAGCATAAAATATGTAATTAATCCAAAGACAGAAAAAGGAAATAAAGAATAAATGAGATAAATAGTAAATAAATAGCAAGATGTTAAACCTAATCATATCAATGAACACTTCAAATGTTAATGGTCTATTGGTTAAGCAATGGTTGCTACAATAGATACAATACCAAAAGCAAAAGCAATAAAATGTTGATGAACTAGATTTAATCAAAATTAAAACTTGGTCAAGATGGTGGCACAGGCAGACATGGCTCTCCTCTTCACACAACCACATCAAACTTACAACTAAAATATAGAACAACCATTGCTCAGAACCATCAGAAATCAAGCTGAATGGAAGTCTGACAACTACAGAATTAAAGAAACCACATCCATCCAGACTGGTTGTAGGGACGAAGATGCAGAACAAGCTGGACCCACACCACGTGAATAAAAATTCAGGAGGGATATCTCTGGAGCGAGGAGTCCCAGCCCCACACCAGGCCCCCCAGCCCAGGGTTCCAGTGCCAGGAAGATAAGTCCGCACAACTTCTGGCTGCAAAAACAAGTGGGGCTTGAGTGAATGGAAGAAACTACTGGAGCCCCAGGCAGTTCCTCTTAACCCACACGCACAGACTCCTCTACTCCGACTCACTCCCTCTGAGCTACTGCACCAGGACAACAGCTTAAAAGAACCAGTGACAAACTGGGAGAAAATAAGTGCCTGGCATCAAGGCAAGCGGTCCCTTTTCTGAGCCCTCCCCCCACAGAGCAGGCAAGCTGGTACCATACCTGAGACTCCCTCAACCTGGCTAACACTGTTTGACCCACCTTTGAGATCCCCAGAGGCTCTGCCCCACCCAATTTGTGGGCCCACCCAAGCTGCTTTTCCATAAGAATGGCTGGTCTTAGCACCTAAATCCTATCAAACAAGCAACAGCTGGCTTCAGTGAGCCCTAGTGGCAGCCAGATTACATTCACAGCTTGGCCTCATCTGGGAATCTCCAAGCCCAGCACAGCCACCTCAGATTGCTTTACAACTCAGACAGGGTGCCCAGGGCAAAACACAGGTGGAGGCTGACTTTGCCCTGCACCACCCAGGAAACCCCAGAGCCAGCACACCCAGTAGACAGCTACAGTCCACGTTGGAGAACCACCACCCTGCCTCTGCATACACAATCCTCCACGGATGGTGGAGGTTTGTGGTCAGTGGTCACAGCCAGTCCTCGCAGCTCACTGGCCTGGGTAAATCCCTCACATTGATCTGTCATTAGCAACCAAGGCTCAACTATAAGAGCAGAGTGTACTCAGCCCACAGAAAGGGTGCACCTCAAGTACCCAGCTTGGGTGACAGGGGAGGCTGTGCCACTGGACCCTACAGGGTACCTACTGCATTAGGCCACACAACCAAGACACAGAGTCAAAGCAGCTCTACCTAATACATAGAAACAAACACAGGGAGGCTGCCAAAATGAGGAGACAAAGAAACATGGCCCAAATGAAAGAACAAAGCAAAACTCCAGAAAAAGAGCTAAGCAAAATGGAGATAAGCAATCTCTCAGACCCAGAGTTCAAAACACTGTTTATAAAGATGCTCAAAGACCTTAGTGAGGACCTCAGCAGCATAAAAATAGACTCAGTCAGAAACAAAGGATACTAATTGAAATAAAGAACAGTTTACAGTGAAATAACAGTAGAGTGGATGAAGCCAAGAATCAAATCAATGATTTGGAACATAAGGAAGCAAAAAAACAACCACACAGAAAAACAAGAAGAAAAAAGAATTCAAAAAGATAAAGATAGAATAAACAGCCTCTGGGGCAATTTCAAGAGGTTCAACATTCGTATCATAGGGGCACCAGGAGAAAAGAAAGAGCAAAAAAATGGAAATCTATTTGAAAAAATAATGAGAGAAAACTTCTTAATTTGGTGAAGGAAATAGACATGCAAGTCCAGGAACCACAGAGTCCCAATCATGTTGGACCTAAAGAGGACCACACCAAGATACATCATAATTAAAATGCCAAGGGTTAAAGATAAAGAGAGAATCTTAAAAACAGCAAGAGAAAAGCAGTTAGTTACCAGTTTGTTGCCAGATGGGAGGGGGAGGGGGAGAATGGGTGAAGAGGTGAGGAGATTAAGAGGTACAAATAGGTAATTACAGAATAGCCACTGGGATGCAAAGTACAGTATAGGAAATGGAGTAGCCAAAGAGCTTATATGCATGATGCATGGACATGAACAATGGTGGGGGGATTGTCTGAGGGAGTAGGGATGCTGGGTGGAGGGAGGCAAAGGGGAAAAAATCAGGACAATGCTAATAGCATGATCAAGAAAATATAATTTTAAAAAACATAAAATGCAGAAGATAAATGATGACATTTAAAAATAAATAAAAATAAAAACAGAATTTGAGAAAAGTGAAAAGAATATAAGAAGATGTGCACTTGATGAGATGACAACATTATAAAAGGCATGTCTCTGGATCGATACAGACAGAGACATAGGTATTGAAAGTATTCAATTTATCAGAGATGCACACAACTGCAGTAAGAAAAAACACAACAAGATGGGTTTTGTTAGCAAGGAAGATGTTAGGAAACAATCAAAAGTGTCTACTGCATTAGTAAGCAGTAGGGGAACATTCCTATAACTGAGTCAAGAGTCTAGGGTTCTAATACGAGCTTCAACACAAGAGCACTAGAAATTTGGGCCACTCTCTTAACATCTTTGCCCTCTTACCATCATCTATGAAGGCAAAGTCTGGACCATTTGATCTCTATAGTACACTTAGCTCCACATTTTACCACTGAAGTAACTCACAGGTTATTCCTTTTACTTCTGCACAATAACCTAGGAAGCAAGGAGGTGCCTCCAACTCCCCAAAATCCTTAGCCTTTGTCCATTAGGAAGATATCCACCTGGTTGATCCACATTAATCTTCTCTACAGCTGCTAAGAACAGCAAGCTTTGACTTCTGGCAGGAGTAAAGCTTTACAAACTCCTCAAAAACAATCATCACAACCTGTTAATGTCTTGGGATGAGCAAAATCCTGGAACAAAGTAAATGTTCAATGAATAATTAATTGTTGCATGGGTGAATAAATAAATTAGTTCTTATTCTACAAATGAGAAAATTGTGGCCAGGGAGGCTGATGGGATTGTGTAGCCAGGAATCCATGATGTCTGCTACAAATCCATACTCTTTTCAACTGATGGCAATGCCTGTTTCTCATGCCTATTGAAAAGATCTAAAGAGAGGTAGTAGTGAGAAACAGGGACCCTCCCAAGAGACACCGTAAAAGATTGGCAGCAATAAACTGTAAATGTGGACATTGGAGTCTCTGAATGCTTTACAGTGCAACTTGAGGCAGTCTTGTTATGCTCACTTGAATGCCAGGAAGGTCTCCTTAAACCAGGGTACGGCGATCTCTGATGGAGATTGGAATGGGGAGGATGGTAGTCAACTTGCAGGGCAACTAGGAACTTTCAAAAGGGGTTGAAGAAGGTAGGAAGGGGCACCCTGGAGAGATCCAGGATGCTCAGGAAGCCGTCCAGCAACCACATTCAACCTCATCAGCAAAGTGTCACGGGTCATACTTTACTAATGAAGCACAAAAGCTCATTGACAATTTCCTTGATCTTTTTTTTTCTTTTCTCTCTTAATGTGGATTCAAGTTTCTCTTTATGATTACTTGGCACCCATCACTTGGTCCTGATATGCATTCCTGAGGGTGAGAAGAAAGAGTCGCATACAATTAAAATAGGGCAGGTGGCACGTGCAGCTTGTGTGTGGAAGCAGAAGACAAGCCTGAAAACCACTTGCCACCTTTGAGGCTCAGTGCTAGAGAGTGCACAGCAGTCTGGCACTCAGCACAGTCCCAGAGCACCAGCCAAGCAAGCTTTGGTGCCAAGAGCAAGGGTGACTGGGGTCAACTTGGGTCTTGAGAGCAAAGGAGTCTGCTCTGCCTTATCGGCCTGGGCCTGAAGTGAGCTAATAAGAAAAGCCAGGGGACACTACTGCTGCAGCATGGAGGCCTCTAAGATAGCATTAAAACCTCATTAATTCATTCATTCATTCATTCATTCATTCAATAAATAGTTATTTCACAACTACAATGTGCCAGGCACTGATTTCTCTGGTTCTCTGGTGTAGTAGCCAAAAAAGATTTGCTATTGATAAACCAAAAGAGAAATTTCCAAATTCTGAGTTTGTATACAAGGGGAGACCTCCCAGAATACCAGAATTATCATCTGGAGGACAGGCCTCTTGAGTACAGGCTTCCCCAGCTAGGTGAGTATTCTAGGAACCCATCTGTATGAGTGTACCAGCTGGTGTTGTTGTGAGAGGCTGGATTCCACTTCAATGAAATTTTTTTTGAAGATTCTTTCAACGCCTTTGCCCATTTCATGATGGGTGATTTACAAGCATACCTGTCCACCCTGCACTGAATTTTCAGTAGTTTTTTGACTAAAAACAGCATGACCTCCATGCCCCACCCTCCCCATTCACCAATTTCACCCCAAGTGACTTTTTTTATTTCCCCAGATGAAAAAAGTTTCAAAGGGAAACATTTTGCCTAGTGGAAGAGGTGAAACAAAAAATGACAGAAGCACTAAACAGCATCAAAATCGATGAGTTCAAAAACTGTCTTGAGCAGTGGGAAAAAAGTCTCAATAGCTGTATGGCATCAGTTGGAGAGTACTTTGAAGGTGACTGATGCTGAAACATGCAAAAATAAATACACAATTTTTTACAAACAAATTCAAGTTTTTGGGGTCCCCCTCATACTTCATTAAAATACTGTATAAATCTTGTTTTGCAATTAGAATGAAAATGTAAGGGGAGATATCTCTGGCATAGCGGAGACATAGGATTGCTCTCAGGAGGCCCGTGTCCTCTGCTGTTCCCAAGTGTGTGTCCTCCAACAAGACACTTCCCTTCTCTGAGTCTCAGTCTTCTCTCTGGTGGAACGAAGGTTGTAGCGCGCCCTGGCCCCACCCAGCAGGTGGTTGGGGATGAGTTAAGTCTTGTTCTGTGAAGGATGGGTTTTGACATTTGATTCTAGCATTTGGGAATTTGGAGTCTCTTTGAATCAGTCTCTGCAATGAAATATACCAACCAAAACCAGAGTCAAGAGTTTGTCACTTGGGCCTATTTGGAAAAGGAGTCAAGTAAGTGGTTTGAGACACCTAACCGGTTCCATTTAGGCACACACATCTTTGTAAATAAAGGTTTGAATCCAACTTACTAAGGCTAATTCTGCCCTTTCTCAAGATACCAAGGTTTCCTTGGAAAACTTTACCCGGACTAGGAAAACAACCCTCCTCATCAAAGATATGTTCAACCACGACAGCCATAGAAGACTGATCAATTCCAGCACCCTGAGTTTCAGGGGAACAGTTTAGTCAAATAACATTCAGTTGAAATTTAACCAAATATCAAAAGCTTTGGAGAACAGAAGAATTTGGGCCAGAGCTGGGCATGTGGTTAAAAATGCCCCCCACCTACACACACCCTGATCGGCGGATGGGGTGATCCATCTCACTTACTCTCAACAGACAATGTGCATTTTGTGAGCTCTGCCTGTTTTCCAAGGGCAGTGGGCTTTATGGTTTCTACGAAATGTTTATAAGGACATTGCTAAACAGACTACAGGCCCTTTTTCATAGATCTCTAGTTACTCCTTAATCTTCATTCTGTGCAAGGCATGTGTTCCTTTGTTTAATCAAAGATGCCGCCAGGATGCAAGTGCCGGAAGCGGTGTCACCCGCAGGCAAAATCTGTAGCATTTGGTTTGTTCTTGCCTGTACACTCAGCCAGACATTCAACAAGCGTGCCTTGCCTGTGTGCCTTCTACTCTCACGACTTTGCTAAGCTCCAAAAAAACAAGTAAAAACACAGATGCTGCCTTCAAGAACAAACAAACAAAGAAATAGAAATGTCTTTGCAAACCAGAAACCTCTATGTCTGATTTTATCATTATACCCCTGACTTAATATTATCATTACTATTATCTAAAAGTTGAAATTCTCTCAATTATAGATAAAAAAAAAGTAAGCAGTTAAAATTTTCCTTTGTGTGTTTTTTGAGAACTTCATCAAATTTTTACAATATTTAAAAAATGTAATAATTCAACTGGAATTTGAAGCACAGGGGAAAAGATAATAATTCAGGGGACCCCAAGATTTTCCCTTTGGCCCCAGACCAGTGGAGCCTTGGGTATCCCTGTACCTGTTGACAGGGCATCAGAATAGCTCAGGGTTACATCTGGAGCCCACCACTCTAAGGTCTTGGCTGGCTCAAAAATTCTACAGAGCGTTGGGTAGGTTCCATTTATTGAGAGGCAGTCCCAGTGTTTGGAGAATCTCTACACTTGTGGGAACTATTCTGCCAAAGGATTCACAGTGGTTCCTCCTAAGTGGAGTCCCTCCTGTGCCCAGTATTAATAAGGAGAAGATCAGAATGGTTTTGACATTAGTGGATCCATCTGCCCTGGTTTCTATACACGTTTCCTATGAACTTGGTGAGTGTAGGTTTTCGTGGAAATCTGATAGTTTGACTCATCTTGCACTGATGTCATTGATAGGGATGGGTCCAAACTCATCAATGTCACTGGCAGGCATGGCTCCATGGGTCTGAATTCTGGCTCCTCTGTTTCTCCCCTGGGAGAGCTTGAGTAAGCTTCTTTACCTCTCTGAGCCTCAGAATGCTCATCTCTAAAATGTGTTTTGATGGGCTGTGTAAATGGTATAGTTCGTGTAAATGTGTCTAGTAACAGTGATTGTTCAGTGTTAGTGATGTGCAGCTATGAGTAGCAGCCAAGGACATGCTAGAGGAATGTGGCGGTTCTGCAGTAGGTCAGTTGTGCGTCCTAAGGAGACAGCTGGTTCTGGTCTAGATCTGGAAGGAGACTGGGCAGTAGCTGTTCTCATCCACACAGGCAGGAGCCGAGACCCATGCTTCTCTAGCAGAGAAAGAGAGTGGGTTGGAGTATTTCTCACATGACAGAGCCTGCCTCATTTTTTTTTGAGTTAATTAACTAATTTAACTAGTTATTCATACAGGAAGTATGTTGTAAAAAAATCAAATAAAAACAGGTAAAGACTACCAAGTACATTTGTACTCACTGCTCCCTCTCTTCCCACTGCCCTCTTCAGAGGCAACTGCCTGGATGTGCCCTTCCACACTTGCTCTACACGCATGTGGTACATGTGCATATATAATTGGTTATTGGGTTTTTAAAATTCAAGTGAAACTAGTCTACTATTTTTCTATAACAACCTTTTATTTAACAGTATATCTTTGGAAATATTTTCAAGTCAACACAAACAACTCACTTATTCTCATTAATGTCTACACAGTAATTCAAGTCACAAAAGGCCCACAGTCTCTATAATCAATCCTCTACTGGTGGATATTTTGGCCACCCCCACCCCCTTTTGGAGGGGGGCTATGGTAAACAATACTACAGAGAGAGTGTCAGTGTGGAGACCATTCCTTCATGAGCCCAAATACAGTCAAACTTCTGAGTTAAGGATATTGCAGGCCCTTGAAATGAAAGGGTGCTACATTTTAAAGCAGAACCAGATTCACTTTAGTTGAATAAGTATTCACTGAGACTAGACTACATATATGAAGCCAAAGAATCCCATCAGGGAAGGGGCATCTGGCACAGGGGTTGAGTGACAAGGCAGCCTGAATGAATCTAAGCAACTTTCAACTGGCTTTCGCTATTCTACTCAGCTGCCAACATTGATGCTGGGTTTTGCCCTGGGGATTTCAAAACCACCATGGACATGTGACAATGCACAAACAATCTACTAGGAGCTGAGAGGGGTAGGGGACGAGAGGGGGAGGCATGGCATGCATTACAGATATATCATTACAGATATTGCTCCTGTCATCAAACATTTATTGAGCCTGTCTGCAGCCAGGGACTGTGGAGGTCTGGTAGGCGAGATGAGGACCAGTGCTCGTACCCTGCCACCAAGCACCACCACCTACATCATTCAGAGGGAAAAGAAAACATGAAACCAGGTTAAGATGTAGGATAGAGTGGTACAAACAGTGAGAGGGGTATAGAAACTAGATCAGGAGAATTCAGAGTGGGGAGAATAATACAATACTTTCATGTGGGAGAAGGGGGAAGGGAAAGGGATGAGGATGACTGTCTTCTCCTTGCATTGCCCACCTGTGTGGATGGCGTTAACATCCCCACAAGCCAAGCTGGAGCTTCCTGGAGTATTTTCAGTTTCTCCTGTTTCCTCATGTGTGAATCCCCATAATGAATCCCCAAATGCTCTGTTACAATTACAGAATAGCACTCCCATGTCCTCCCAAATTCAGATCCTCACCCTCTCTTGTCAGAATATTTGGAGGAGTTTTCTAACCCATGTCTTCACATCCAGATTGTCTACTTGCTGCCTCAAGAATAATTACCCAAAATCACAAGTATGATCATGTCACTTATCTGCTTAAGATCTTCTGCTGACTTCCCCTCACTTAGCATAACAATACCAAAATTTTATTATTATCCTATCAGCTTCCCTATTTTATTTTTGTCAAAACTTCCTATGTCCTTTTGCCAGCTTTTTGCTGGTCTCTCAGTCTGTTACCTTCACTTCACCACCATGCTCTACATTTCAGGGGCGTGGTGTCTACAAACTTTTGCCAGCAGCGTTTCTATCAGGACCTAGAGTGTGCCAATCACCAACCAGCAGGAAACTGGAAACCGGAAATAAGAGATAATCTTCCTTCTGCAGCAGTTCCTGAAGTTCTAGTGGTTGCTGTTGTAGCAGCAGGAGTGCAGTGGTTCTAGATTCCAGCAGCCTGGAAAGGGGCACCTTTTCAGTAGTTCAAGCCCTGGTCAAGGTGACACCACCTTGTTGGATCCAGAACTGAAGGCACCAGCAACCTCCAACCAGCAACCTCTGGGTTCCCGCCCAAGAACTTTAGCAGCTTTAAATTCCCTTCTTCCTGTTTCTCTTCCAGCTCTTCAATACCTTGGTAACTAGTCCCCTGTATTCGGTTTGCTCATTTAAAATACCTGTGGTAATATTTGTTTTCCATAGTTGACTCCTTTACTATTGTTCTCAGCTACTCCTTAAAAAACAACAAAAAGAACTTGATCTTATCCTACTAAGTAGTAATATCCATGAGGTCATAAATTGGTGTATGTTTTTCTAATAAATATTAGTCTAAGTGCATAACTGTTACTATTATCTAAAATCATCTTATCTGCTGATATATACTCCATTCCGGGAAACTCCAGTCTGGAGAATCCAATCCAGACTTCCCTTCACCATTTGCTTGTGAATTCCCTCTCCATCTCCCATTTCTGGTTCCTCCACGTGGACTCTTCCCTTCTCCTCTCTATCCTTCCTCCCTGAAACACATGTCTTTCTTCAGCAACAGCATGTATTTTCATCCCTTTTCATGACTCCTTCCTTGACCAGAAAGTTTCTTCTTACTCTTAATTCAATCATTACCTACATTTTGAAGTTGTGTTCAAACTTCATTCTATTCAAGAGTTAGCTTTAACTTCCTTCATGCTCCCGACTAGACAGTAAGTTCCTTTGTATAGTCAAAATGTAACCCCCACATGAATTTCACATGGTAGGTCAGCATATACTTGTTGAGTACGTAATTGAGAAATGAATGAATCATCTGATATCTGTGGCTTCGGTGGAATCTGAAGCTGGGGAAGGCAAACTGGAGGAGAAGACAGAATGATGTTCATGGTCACCATGGAGCACAAGGTATGTTCTTAGAGAGTGGCCCAAATGGGACAGTCCAGTAAATCCAGCATAGGAAGAACTATAGACCTTAGTTGTGGGATTCAGAATTCAGTAAAAATGCTTTGCACTGCACCTCTACTGAACACAAGGGCCCAGCAGCCACCTCAGGATTTTCATTTCTTTGAGATCTCTCTTCATGCACATGGACTTTCATATTATTTGATCTAGAGTAATAAGAAATTTCTGAGCCAACAGCAACCCAAGAACTATTAATGACTCAGGAGGTCAACGGCACCTGGACTGTTGTCCTATCAATATTTTCCAGACATGTACTCCATGGAAAGTGCAATGCTAATCGCTGGCTTAGAAGAATTTTCAGGAAACTAACCAAAATACACTTTTAATAATTATAATATGGAAATAATAAAAGTCGAAAACATAACCTTTGGAGTCCAACAGACTGGTTCATTGCTCCTATTTGGCAGCTTTCCATTTAACTAGCTGGAAGCAGTTGCTAACCTTATCATACCTCAGTATTCTCACCTGAGAAAATGGGGATTATAATGCTTACCTTACAGTATTGTTTTGAGAATTCCATAAAATAATACAGACAAGCACCTACTTAGTGTTCAATTAATGAAGGCAGTTATTTTATTACTATTAATATAGCATAAATGGAATAGAGTAGAAATTGCTATTGCGGGTATTAAGCTAGAAGAGCCAAGGAAACAGAGACCTCAAGTGGGCTGTGCGAAAGGGGACTGTGGGGCCAAGCCTTGAGGGGTGTCAGGGGAGTGGCTGTCCTTGCTCTGAAGGGCTGATGGCTCACAGCTCTACAGCAAGGAGGATGTGGGACTGCAGGGTGTGGATCGCAAGTTAGCCAAGGGTTCTTGGAAGAGATTTCCCTTTGAAGTGTCAGGCTGATCTCAAGCCAACTGGGCCAGCTTTCAGCCCTCAGAGGGCAAAGAGACACAAGCACCCAGGGACACAGAATAAACAAACACCATTAGCTCTGACAGCCAAAATAAGGGCTTTATGAACCAGCCTTACCGATAAGTTTTCTGCTCTCTCTTGATTATATCAGCCCTCAAATGATCTCCATTGCCTGCCACATAATCCACAGGTTTCTCTCTACTGTTCACATAAAGGAGATCTCACTGGGAGACTAAAACTAGCTCATAGGAGGTCTCACTTTATGCAATAAGGATATTTTTAAAAGGTATTGTGTAAAGGAAAATTTCTCTGTGAACATTTTTCAGTGTAGTGTGATTCCTTTTACAGTACAATTGTACAGTACAGTACAACTTTGTGTTGGCATATTTGTGCTTTTCCCCCTCAGTGGGTTCTGCAAGCATGCATATCTCCGAAACATCCTGACATTAAATGGCTTTGAATCAGATCCCATTCTAGCTACTAGTGTGTTCCAGGGACACACTTTAAGTTTAAGGAATTTGCAATGAGAAGAGACAGAATAGGCATATGAAAGAAAAATCTTAAGAATGTCTTTTAAAAGTTTTCTGGGAGGCTGTATATCCTGAAATCTTACCAAAAGGATTTAAAATAGCACATAATAAAAACACAACATTTCCAGGACCTACAACATGGACAAGTGAGCTGATACAAGCTCTTTACTCAGCTAGAAGGTACAGGTTGAACCACCAGAATTTTCAGAAATATAGCTGAATTCACAAGAAAGGATTAAAATCCCCAGGTGCTCGGAGCACAGAGGGAGCTGAAGCTCTGAGCAATAAACAGTGAGGTGAGTCTGGGGCATGGTTGCCAGACCTAGAAATAGGCCAGATGGCCAGGAGCGTGGGTTTTCAAGTCCCTCAGAAGATGAAGCCACAGGAGATGAGGCTATGGGCCTGCAAAAGACACAAAGTGGGATCTGAGATGCCTGGTAGGACAGCAGCACCATAGTAAACCAGGGACTGGAGATGGGAAGAAGCTTATCACCAAGTCATGATATAACATAAAAATTGGTCCTGGGCCAGGGACTCCTGATACCTCTGGACACAAGGCAAAAGCAAATGCAAAGTGCTCTGAGTCCCTCAAATATGAGCTTCACATTCCTGAGGCACTGGGCAGTCTGCACGTGTTTTCACAAGGCAGAGACTGTAGTAACCATTTAATGGATAAGGAAGTGGAGGCTCAGTAAGGCTGTATCATTGTCCAGGATCACACATCAGGTAAAGAAAAGAGCTGGACCCAAACCCAAGGACTTCCCATCTGCAGCCCTGTCTCTAGCATGTGGACTCACAGGGCACCTCCGGGGACACCAGGAAGTGGGCAAGCTGGCACTAGAGACACCCTGGGATCAGATACAAGTGCAAAGATGTCTCACTTAAAACGAATGCCAGTTATATCCTGGCCACCAAAAGGCATGTCACCTCCTCTCCCACACCTTCATGCTGCTCATCTAAGTAGGGAACATGAGGACAGGGGATGTCTGGCGGGGACTGAAGGGGTGCTGGAGTCTCTGGCTGACAAAAATCAGAAACTTACCATAAAGTGGGAGTCTTTTTTTTTTTCTTGAAAGCCACTTGAACTTTGTCATTCCAATTAGGCAAGCTTATCTCTTCTACTGTTTGCTTAGCTCGTGGATGGGAAATGTCATTACCCTCTCATAATTTTATGGGAAACTACTTACAAGTGATAAATTTTGAAATGGCCACTAGCCTCCTTGGCCTTATGGAGGAGAGAGGATCCTTGCCTTGGAGCAGCCAGTATGGTCTACCTACCTCTCCATCTTTCAGACTGTCCATTTACTCTGGGAGTTGTCAGGGGGTCGGCGGCTGTGCCAGGGGGTCCACTCTGGAATGGGTGCCCTAAGGAGAAACTTTCGTGGCCCTCCTTCCCACTCTCCACCTCAGAGCCCAGAGAACAGCAATGTGGGGAGCATGTCCCCAGGCATCTGTAGTCCAGGGGAGAGGGTCTGGATGTGAAATTTATATGCCAGTTGTAAAACAAAATTGATTTTAGACTGTAATAAAGAATAAAAAGCATTTATTTCAGCAAAAAAGAGCAGCAGCCCAGGAAACACAGATTCAAGTAGCAACCTGAATTGTGTTCCACCAAGGCAAAGGGGAGGCCACCTTTTATAGTGAAAGTTCTCACCCAGATTCTCAATTAGGTCCATTTTATGTAAATGAGCTACCCAAATTGTACACTTCTGATTGGTCTAAATCTCAGTTGATTTTTCAGCATTATGCATCCTGATTAGTTGTTATGGAGCAGTTCTGATTGATGGGGTAAAGGAGCAGAGCATAGTGGGGACTCTGAAAGTTCAGTCTGAGGTGGGTATACAGAGCATGTGAGAAGCCCTCAGCCGACTGTGGGGAGTCCATCTCAGCCGATAAGTTTCTTCTCAGGTTCACATCAAATGAATTTTTCTTCTCAGGGTCCACATTTGACTGACGTATTTGAAGTACTTGGGGAGGGGATTAAAGAAAGATGAATGGAGATTCACTGCACAGCAAATGAGCAGCTTCAAATTCAACACTAGCCTTCCCAGGAACCCCCCCAGTATCACTGACACTGGGGGTGTCTTAGCAACCTATCACCTTACACCCTCTCGCTGGCCCCTCTCCTTTCTGCCTTCCACACTTCTCTCTGCTCCCCTGACATTTGGAAGGGAGGAAGAAGACACAACCAGGCCTCTTCCAGTCTTCTACACAGCAGCCCTCTCCTTCACTAACTTTGTGCTCGATAAACATATACCTTGGGTCTCACTCACCTTCTATCCCAAGCAGCTTATCCAGTCACTTACACACACACATACACACACACACACACACACACACACACACACACACACCCCTTCTTCTCCAAGAGGAATTCCAGTGCCACTTCCTTACATATATGAAAATAACAAATCTTTTTCTCACCTGGAAGAAATTAAGATCTAATATGGCCACCCTCAGTATAATGAAATACATTAAAAGGTACATAATCAAGGTTCAGAATAAAAGAGAAGAGACTGTGGACCTGTCTGTCACCCTTTGAGACATTTTTCTCACTCCCTCCTGAGTGCCAGGGCATTTGTAGAGTCTGTAGATAACTGTGAGTTCTTAGCACACAGCCTGCTCAGAGTTCTCCCGGGACAGTCCCAACTTGTGGCGTAGTAGACACTTTGTGTCCTGGACACTATCAGACTAAGGCCGAGCAGGGAGGGCGGCACCACTGTGCACTGGAAGGAAAGGTTTAATGGTGCCAGAATCCACATGGCCACACAGGCAAGGAGTGCCCTCTGCCCACACTGTTCAGAAGGCAGTGACCCCTTCGTGGCAATGTACATGCTAGTGCCACTTGTCAGGGATGCTGGAGAAGGGCTCTGGCCCTGAGCACATGAGTGTATGAGAGGTCTTCTGAGGTGCTGGATCAACGTGGAAGAGTATGTGTGAGGGAGGGGGATGGCAGAACACACTTTTACTGTGAGCTGCCACACTTGTGCTGGTCCTGTGCCCCTCATGCTTGTCTTCCTGTGACATCAGTGTCCACTGGCATTAGCCCTCATCCACTCGTGTGTTCCTGCTTCTGGGCTTCCAGAGCAGATGCTGCAGCAGCCAGAGAGTTTCAGGGTACAAGCAGAGACTGCCAGTTTGGCAGATAAGAGTGTGAGCATATAGTCATCATGGTGATTGTGCCGCAGGTAGGAACAGACAGGATCTCCCGGCAGGGGAGAGAACTGTCCAGGAAACAGAGTTCTGTCTGGAATTTGCCACGGATTCAGGCACAGGCTGGAAGGCAGAGGAAGGAGGAAGAATGGATAGAGATGGGGAGAGGGTAGCTGGCTCTCAGCCTGGGTGACGTGTAGCCAGCCCTACTGCCATCCTCTCACATGAACTGTCAGCCAAGTCCCAGCCCCATTAGAATATGCACAAACACACACCCCGATCTCCTTGCTGCCCAGCCCCACTGATTCCATGATTTGAGAGGTTTGCCAAACTGACTACTCCATATCTCTTTATATCTCTTATTTTCATTTAAAAGTAAGAGCCAGGGCCTCATTATCTTTTGATGGCTTTATGTACCGATGCATCATTAATTGGACACCTACCAAGTGTCAGGTATTGGGAATACCAAGGAAAAGGTGCAGTGGAAAAGAATACATAGAGAATCATCCCAGTAGAAATTACAATGCAGGTATTTGCCACATGCTCTAGGAGCCAAGAGAGTTCATAGAGGGGGTGAACAGGTGGAAAAGGGAAAGACAGGCGTGGAAAGCAGAGCAAAAGCAAACATGTTGGCACAGGTGTTCCTGATGTACTCAGTTGCCCAGCCGTACTACCTTCTTTCTTCCCATTACCTTGTAACTACCTAATAAAATGCACCTCAATTTCCAGCTGATTTAAATGGTTTACGTCTTCCCTGTAGCATGTAGCATTTTAACACTTCAAAAAAGAGACTGATTTGGACTGTAGAGGAGCCCATACTCATAGAGGGGGAATTCCCAGAATACAAAATAGCTTTAGGGGCTGATGATAACTTTGTAAAAATTAAGTCTGTGTAATGATAAAGATGGGAAGAGTCCATAAGGTTATGTAAATAATGTGAGGTTTTGAGTTTTTATGTTTGTCTAGCCCTAGGTACACACACTATATATGCACACTCAAACATGGGTGCATAGATATGTATACATACGCACGTGTACACGTTTCATGGGAGATAACCCCTTAAAGGCTGCAGGACCACAGGGCTTGGCACTTGATTGACACTGTTAATGTTTGCTGAAGTAGGGCAAATCTCTGCCATGCCCATTTTTTTTTATCATTGACCATTGCTCTCCGGTTAATATTTGAACCTGGCCATAACGGAGGTGATAGATGCAGACCTATGGCCAACATTCAGAGGGGGGAAGAGCCTCCTATAAATCAACCCACAGTGGACAGCCTCACTAACAAAGCTGCTGATCAGCTGTGGAGGGAACCTCATTGGCACCATGAGTTTCTCCGGCAAGTACCAACTGCAGAACCAGGAAAACTTTGAGCCCTTCATGAAGGCAATTGGTGAGTGAGGAGTTGGGTGCCAAGGATGGTGGTCACGGTGATAAGGTTCTAGCCCAGTAGGTGGTGTCCAGTCACAAATGGAGGTTCAATGTTGGGATGAGAGGAGAGATTCAGGCTTTATGCAGACCAGGGGCCATGTTATACTTGTTACTTTTGCAGTCACTTGCAGCTTGTACTAACTCACTGGGCAATGCCACTCCATGGGCAAGTGGAAAGAGCACTGAACTAGGGTCTGATTTGGATGGAGGCCACCTCTGCTAGTGACTCATTGTGTGACCCTATTCATTCATTCATTCATTCATTCTTCTAGCGAACTGATTCAAGGCCAACCATGTTCTCAGTACTGTTCTGGGCAGATACAAGATAAACAGATAACAATGAGTCACATTCCCAAAGTCACAGTTTAGAGAGAAAAAAGAGAAGAAATAAATACAACAAAGAATCTCTTAATGTTTTCTGAGTGTTGACCAGTGCCAGGCATTGTGCTAAGCCATTGATACACAATATTCTATTGAATCTTCAATAATAAATATTGAGTTGGGTACTATTATTTTTTTCATTTTAAAGTCAAAACAACTAAGGCCTTGAAAGGTTAAGTAATCCCAACCCAGGTCATTCAGGTAGAAACCCAGGTAGAAAGTGTTTGCAGCAGGATTTGAAGCCGGCACTTGTTCCCAGAGACCCCACTTTAACTCCCTGTGTCCTCCAGGGGACTGTGCAGGAGGATGTGGTGCTCAGGGAGGGCTTGAGGGGGAGGTTTGATGGTGGTAAAAGTGAGCTTTGGATAACTCTTAGAAGATGAGCAAGTGTCCACCAGGAGACTGGGAAAGGGGATTGTGCTTCAGGTAGAGGAAGCCTTGTGAGCAAAGGGGCAGTGTGACAAGGAAGGGGGCCAGGAGGGAGAAGGGTGGGAAAGACAGCAAATACAGACAGGGGAGGACCCTCAGGGCCAGCAGAGAGCTTGGATCTTCTCCTGCACGGAAAGTCACGACACCTCTTTGTGTCTCATTTCCCTCACCTGTGCAACAAGATGCCCTCGCACTATCAACACACATGGTTTTGTGAACCTCAATTCATATAACACCATAGACATGCTCTGAAATTTGTAAAGCTCTGTCCCAGGGCAAGGGGCTCCTGATAGTCTTCCTTGAGAGACTGGACAGCAGACGTCAAGGTAGGGCTAGGTGGACAGGTGTTTATGAGGATAGTCCCAGTGTGTGCGTGTTACTCTGGCATAATTTTTAACAACCTACCATCTCACTCTTGGGAGTGACCTAGCTTGGAAGAAAAACTGTATTGGTCAACCTGGGTGTGGAGGATGAAATGCTTATACTCAAAGAGCAAAGTCTCTGGGAGTTAAAAGAGGAGGAGTGAGGAAGGAGAGTGAACAAGAAGCAGGGTGCTCACTAGGGGAGAGGTCCTTCAAGCCAGAGGTGTGTCTTTTTTCTAAACCAACTAGCAACATAGTGAGCTGGCCAGGGCAGGTCAAATTAGGCCCCTGGCCTTTCCTTTCAAAGGTCAAAGCCCATGTTGCCCACAGGACTCCCACACATGCCCATGGCCTCCACAGATACAAGCACCTCCCTCTCCCCCTCATTCCACAGTTTCTCTTGTGACCATCACCTTGCAGCTCCCACCTCTGCCTGTCTCTAAACCTCAAATGGTTCCTACCAGGTCTGCCTGACGACCTCATCCAGAAGGGGAAGGACATCAAGGGAGTGTCAGAAATCGTGCAGAATGGGAACCACTTCAAGTTCACCATCACCACTGGGTCCAAAGTGATCCAAAATGAGTTTACCTTGGGGGAGGAATGTGAGCTGGAGCTCATGACTGGGGAGAAGGTCAAGGTAAGAGATGTCCCTCAAGATACACTCTGCTTCTGGACTTTCCTTGCAGCCCAGTCCCAAGGCTTCCTCCCTCAAGGGTTTCACCTCACAATTCCCACTATGAACACCCTATCTCTGAAGTTACTTCTGGGGTAAAAAGCGGAGAAACAAAGACAGCCCTTAGGGAAGAAGCTCTTAGGGAAAGCTTCCCTAAGGGCTGTCTCGGGTGCTCTGGCCCAAGGATCCAAGCTTTCCCAGTAGGGACGATATGGGGCACAAGGCACAGGGCAAGAATCTAAGTCTTGGATTCTCTCAGATCCAACAGTGAGCAAGTGGGGGGTCCGTAAAAAAAACCCTTAACAGAGCCCTGAGGTCATTCTTGAGTCTAAAGTAAAGTAAACTGGGCTTTGCTAAGCCTAGAGCTGGTGGTCATAGAGAGAGCCTTCCTGGAGGAGGTGCTGCCAAAACCAGAGTACCAGGGCCCCAGCCAGACACTCAGACCAAACCTTCAGGGGATCACTGAGCCCCTGGCCTCAGCTATCTCATCTGTGAAATAGGCACAGTCTCCCTTCCCAGACTGAAAGCAGGGCAACTGCGCTTCCACCGGGCTGTGGTTCAGGTGTGTAATGGTTCTGGGTGTGGGCTGTGTGAGTGGTCGGCAGGAGATGGCCGGAAGATCCAGGCACTGGGGCGCCCGTCGCCAGGAGCCTTTCTTCCTCCCTGAGAAACTCCACAAACCCCAGCACAGCCAGCACCACGGAGCAGCCGTCTTCACTCCTCCCCCCAGACAGCTCTGTGCAGTGGGCTCAGCACATTGCTTACTCTTACCTCTTCCCATGAGCCTTTGTTTCTGCCTCTCCAGATACACCATTACAGGTCAAGAAATCTGTGATAAAATTTAGGAGAAAAGTTCTTTTGATACGCTCATGGGAAGAGGCAGGTGGTCATGGGTTTTACCACAGGCCTTTTCCAATTGTCCATTTCGGAGACAAATTTCTAACCTCGACCAGTGTCTTCTGCTCCCTGTTACCTCTCCCTGGGTTTCTGTTACCTCTCCCTGGGTGCATAAAGCTTGAGAAAGATACCGCAGTAAGAAAGGAAGGAATAATGCATGCCAAAGCAAAATATGTTCTCCCAACTGGCCAGTTTTTGAATTTCACTATTACCTGCCTCTGTTATCTTAGAGAATCACTCAGTTTCACTTTAGTGTTTGCATTTGAGCCACGTAGGTGTCTTATGCTGATTTTTAGATCGCATACCACAAATTAAAGGTCTGACAAAAGAAGCCCTGATATATTCTTTAGTTCTTAAATGCACTCACTTCTGTTTAGAGCCTGAGAGCTGGGAGGCTGGCCTTCTACAACGATGAGTGGTGTGGTTGTTGTGAGCGGAGACCCGTGCCGGGGAGCCAACCTCATTAGCAAGGAAGCGTTTTGCTCCCTGCCCAGACCCTTCCTCTCAGGCTATCTCTTCTGTGCCCTGCAGACAGTGATTCAGAAGGAAGGTGAGAATAAACTGGTGGGAACTTTCAAAGGCATCAAGTCCGTGACCGAACTCAACGGAGACACACTCACTAATGTAAGTTGGTGCCTTGAACTTGCTGCTTCCAGTGCAAGAGGGGAGAAAAAATGTGAAGAGTGAGGAGCAGCCTTCCCCACCATGTTTCCTGGTGTCAGTCTCTGCTACCGCTTACTGAGGGCCTGTTACGTACCGGGCAGTTAATACACATTCTCTCCGGTCTTTCCTGAATTTTCTAAATGGGGAAACTGAGATAACAAATAGCCAGGGAATGGTGGAGCTAGGGTTCCTCTGCATGGGGTTAGTCTCACAGGGCTATCATTCACAGCTGCATTACCACTGCACAACCTTAGGGAGAGCCACTCCCATTGGAGGCAGTTTAGATTTGCATATTTATTATACTTTTGCAGTGTCTCCAGTAAGTAGTATTAGTCTAACAAAAGCAGTACAGTGCATTAGGGTCAATTTCCAACAGATAAAAGAACAGTGTCTTGAGGAAGGGGCACCCTTTTTTAATTCACCAAAGACCACATGCGCTAGCAGCAGCCCCAGCTGGTGCCTCCCACTTCTCCTGGTTCCCTCAGGCTGTCCCTCCACCACCACTTCCCTGGTCAGGATTCTCCACTCCAGCCTCCTCACATCCTTCTCCCTCATTGCCATGCCCTTCCTTCACCAAACCTAAATCAGATGGTGCAGGAGAGGTGCTCAGCAGGAGGAGGCATAGAGTCAGGCACGGCCCACCTTCCTCAGTCTCTACTGGGGTGTAGCCCCATTACACCCTCACCGGCTAGAAGGCAGAAACCCCCTCCCGTGGGCCTCTGATTCACGGGACAACCCTTCCCATTGACACAGAACCCACATATGAGAAAGGCTTTGTTTGGCCAAAAGTTGGGCCCTTTCATTGTTTTTTCTGTTTTAAAATATTGCAATAATTATTAGCCGTAACCTTTCTCTTCTGCCTCAGCACTAACCAGGAAGCCACAGAGACCTCTATGTGCCCCACAAGCCCAGGGCACTCAATAAATGCCTTTGCCCTTTTGGCATTTATAAGGAGAATCTATTCATGGAGACTTTATGGCAGCTTATGACGCTGGCACACTCCATCGTGTGCGCCACATCATCCTCGGTGCCTGGCTGCCGGCCACGTCTGTCTCTGACTCAGTGCGGTGTCTCTCCATCGGTTGTGACCCCTGGCTCTTCCCTGCTCCCAGGCTGTGCTTTAGGCAGTAACAGAAGGCAGAACACTGCCCAACGAGTCTGTCATCACTCAGTTCAAGAGGAAGAATCCCTCAAGTAGGGAGAGTGTGAGAGTCAGCCATGAAACATGCTGTCCCACCACCCACCCTAGCACCTTCACAGCAAAACAGATGATCTGTTCTGGACTTAGCCCTGACCAATGTCCTTTAATATTCTCTATCTCCTCTAATCCTCACATCTCCCATGAGGGAGGCAGGATAAGGGATTTAATAGACAGGTTGACCTGTCCAAGGTATTCTACAATGAGCTGTAGAACCCAAATCTTTCTATTCCATTTCATTGCTGCTGAAGCTAAGAGACTCTTTTTAACTCTGATGACATTATCCCACATCATCATCATAGTCTTGTTCAAGAGAATCAGTGGGAGGGGGAACGGGAGGAGAAGGAACATACCTCAAAAATTCAAAAGCTGATGAGCCCAAGAAACTCAAGCTTTATATGCTTCACAGCTTGGGGAGGAAAATTGTGCTTTGCCTACTGTGTTCCAGGCTGGGTGTTTGGTGTTTCCATGTATGTGTTTCCTTGCTGTTCAACAAGCATTTGGTACACAGCAGGCACTCAATAAAGCTTTGAGAAATTGGTTGGACAAGACTGCTTTTGATGGTCTTGCTCTAACAGCTATTAACATAGAAAGGAATTCAAGGCCCTGGCTGGTGTAGCAGTGGATTGAGCACGGGCCTGAGAACCAAAGAATTGCAGTTCGATTCCCAGTTGGGGCACATGCCTGGGTTGCAGGCCAGTTCCCAGCAGGGGACCCACGAGAGGCAACCACACATTGATATTTCTCCCCCTCTCTCCTTCCCTTCCCCTCTAAAGATAAAATAAATAAAATCTTTTAAAAAATCTTTTTTAAAAAAGAAAGAAAGGAATTCAATGAGAGTCGGGACCACTCTCCATGTGAGGGAGTAAAGTCACAAAAACTTGGCATGGGATTTTAGAAAAGATTGCCAACCCTTTCTGTCAGCCTATAAAGAGCAGAGGAATCTTAGGGTTGTTATTTAGAGCTACTGTCATGGCTTAGTTATTTTTACATCAGATGGACATTACATGATTTCTTTTCTGACTTTCAGACCATGACATTGGGTGACATTGTCTTCAAGAGATTCAGCAAGAGAATTTAGACCAGTCTGCATTTCATATTCTTTTACTGTGTAAAATTACTGTAATAAAATAAACTTTGTTTTTAAAAAAATGTCTTTTCTTCTTGATGGCCTCTCATTGACAGTGTTATTGATATCAGTAAACATTGATACCCTTTTTCATAAACTTTGATAATCTAGTCTGAAGTAGACCCAGGCTGTCCACTCAGGTGCCCTCACAAGGAACATGAAGTATGGCTGGCTCTGTAGAACAGCCCACGAGTGTCCTTTCCTAGGAGCTGGAGCAAGAGGGTATGCGGTATGCTGGCTCAAAAGGTGGCTCCCCATGGGGACAGAGAGCAGGCATGCTGGGCAGACAAAGGAGGGCTATGCCCAGGAGTGTAGCCATACCAGCCTCACCCACCAGTGGACATGAACAAAAAGAGCAGGCACTGACCCACCAAATGAAGAATTTTCCCTCCTAGGGAAGGGCTGAGTGAGGAGCTTAGCAAGACGTGCCACAAGTAAATAAAGGAAGCTCAAAAGGAAATTCTCTTCATGCTATGAGCAGAGGCAGAATGTGGGAGAAAAATGGTTTCTTTGAAAAGTACCTTGTACCGGGCACTGGTAGCTGTTACCAGTTAAGTTGCATCTCCCCAAAATTTACATGTTGACATCCACAACCTCATTACCTCAGAATGACCTTATTTCAAAATAGAGTCATTGCAGATACAGCTAGTTAAGTTGAAATGAGGTCATGAGGGAATAGGGTGGGCCCCTAATCCAATATGGCGGGTCTCCTTGTTAAAAGAGGAAACTGACACAGAGACACCTCCATGGGGAGCACACCATGTGAAGACTGGAGCTGTGCTGCCATGAGCCAAGGGACTACCAGAAGCTGGGAAAGGGGCCTGGAATGGATCGTTGCCTTCAGAGGGAGTGTGGCTCCGCCAGCACCTTACTCTCAGATTTCTGGCCTCCAGGCTGTAAGATACTACAGCCCAAGCCGCCCAGTCTGTAGTATTCCGTTATGGCAGCCCTAGCAAACGAACGGCGTTCATTCCCCTTCTCCAAAGAGCTGCCCACCTCTAACATTTCCACCTTCATCGCATCTCTCAGCTCTCAGAACTGGGCCCAGCTCCCAGAAAGCTCTCAACAAAGATGCTATTTTGGGAAAATCCAGTTTTTCTCCTCTACTTGCACACAGAACACTTCATTCTGACATTTCTGATCACCAGATACATGGGGTTTTTCACCACACTAAGCAATTTCAGGACACCACCTGGGTGTGCTACAGTTTAAGTCAATTCTGACTGTCTACCCAGAAATAGTATCAGACCCCGCAGGGTATGGGCTCAGCCTCATGAGGCCACCACTCTCCCACACTCTTCATTATTGTTTTAATCATCACCCCGGGAAATATTTATTGATTTCAGAGAGAGAGACAAATCTGTGTGACAGTTTGCCTCCTGTCTGTGCCCCAGCCAGGGATGGAACCCATAACCCTTTAGTGCACGGACGACACCCCAGCCAACTGAGCTGCCCTGCCAGGGCCCTCCCACACACTTTAGGTGCCGATCACAAGTAGTAGGCCCCAGGTTACCCACCACTTTATCTGGTTTGGCTGCAGATCAGAGGCTCCCATGACCTCCGCCACCTTGGATCTGATTGTTTGCTAGAAGAGCTTACAGAACTCAGAGAAACACTCACATTTATCATTTCATTAAAAGATATGGTTAAAAAATACAGATGAAGAAACACATAGGGTGAGGCCTGGGAGGGTCCCAAGCGCATATTGTGGAGTTGGGGTGTACCACCCCCCAGTACACAAACGTGCCCTCCACCCTGGAAGCTCTCTGAACCCCATATAATTGGGATTTTATGGAGGCTGCCTCATGTAGGCATGATCATTTATTAACTGCATTTCTAGCCCCTTTTCCCTCTCTGAAGAAGTGGGAGGTGGAGCTGAAAATTACAACCTTGGTCTTTCTTGTTGCTTTGTCTTTCTGGTGACCAGCCTTTACCCAGGAGCCACCCAGGAGCCCACCCAGGGTCACCCCATTAGAACAAAAGATGCTCCCAGTGACTTTATCGCTCAGGAATTTACAAGGGTTTTAGGAGCCCTGTTTCAGGGACTAGGAATGAAGATCAAATATATATTTATTATTATAAATCACAGTATCTCAATAAATAAATGACTTAATAAGTGAATCTGTCACATTTTCCCCTCCTCTTCCAACTTCTAGAGTTGAAACCCAATTACTTGTTACTTAGGTTATTTCACAGTCAACCCAAGAAATCTCCCTCTCTCTCTCTCTCTGTCTGTCTCTCTCCCTCTCTCTCTCTCTCTCTCTCTCTCTCTCTCTCTCTCTCTGTCTCTCTCCCTCTCTCTTACCTCCAAACCTACACCTGCTAACAGTCCTCTCCTTCATAAATGGTGCTGATCACAATGCTTCCTTGTACATTGTCTAGCACATGAGTCATAGCCCTAAACGTGCACTCAAATCTCTCTATCGGGGGTCAGTCAGCTTTTTCTGTAAAAAGCTATAGATTAAATACTTTCAGCTGTGGCCCGTCCAGTCTCTGTCACAACTCCTCAGTGACACTGTTGTGGCACAGAGGAAGCCACAGACAATGCACAAAGGGGCATGGCTATGTTTCAGTAGAACTTTACTTATGGGCCCTGAAATTTGAATTTCATATCATTTCATATGTTATATAAAACAATAGTGTTCTTTTGGGTTTTTTTTTTAATCACGTAAACAGGTGAGAACCACTCTTAGCTCACGCACTGTACAGAAACAAATGGCAGTCAGATCAGATCTGACTTGCGGACGGTAGGTAGCTTGCCGACCCTTGCTTGAACGCAGTCTGCCCCACCTCATCGAGCTCCACACTCCTTCCTATAATGTTGGGTTGACCAAAAAGTTCGTGTGTTTTTTTCTTAAGATAAAAGACACATTTTCCATTTTCACCAATAACTTTATGGATACGGACATGCTGAGTATGTCGGCTCTCTGCTGCATAGCAGAATGTTGGTTGTTCTCAATCAATGCCTCAATGTGATCTCTGTCAACTGCAACTGCCCCACCCAACCACAGGGCATGGTCCAGAGAGAAATCTCCCACGTGGAACCTCGCAAACCACTTTGACACATTGGATCACTCACAGCACATTCTCCATACACTGCACAAGTGTTTTTTTGCATTTCAGTTGCATTTTTACCTTTCTTGAAATAATAAAGCATAATATGCCAAAAATGTTGTCTATTTTCTCCCACCTTCAATAGTAAAATGTCAACACAAAAATTCACCAGTTTTGATGAGATTTTTAAATGCATACTGATATGACAGCTGTCACAATACTATCTAAGAAAAAATTCTGAATGAAGTTGAAGACTAAGCACTATTACAGTTATCTTACAGAAAAAAACAAAAGAATTTTTTTGCCAACCCAATATACACACCAGTCAAGCTAAAAAACCTCTCATTTCCCTTGTGATGTAAGTGCCATCTCTTTCAAGAAAGCTTCCTAACTGCACAGCTGAAAATACCCTGTACCTCTCTCTGGCATTTTATCTGCACCAGTCTTTTGGAATGAGGTTCTTCCTGCCTTGCACTATAGCGTTCTCCATACATTCGCCTTCCTTCTCCCACATGGATCACGGTCTTGGAAAAAGGGAAAAGCATTATTTCATGAACTAAGGTAGATTTAAGGAAAGAGCTTTGGAGCTTCAATAAGAACTCAGAGTTGGGAAATACAAAAAAAAATTCGAAAAAAACCAATGGCATACTACAATATACCATTGACAAAAATAAATTCCAGATAAACTAAAGCACCAAATGAATAAATATGAACTAAAAATAGATATCATAGTAGGTAAATAACTTGAATTGTAGAAGGCTTTCTCAAACACTGTGCAAAAACCATGAAGAAAAGGATTAATTCATTTTACTATCTCAAAAAATTTTTAATTTTACATGAAAAAAGATGCTGTAAACAGTTTCAAAAAAAAAGCAACGATGTGGAGATATTTGTAGCTTACATAACAGAGGTTAATAGACTGAATATAAAAACCTACCTCAGCCCTGGCTGGTGTAGCTCAGTGGATTGAGCGCGGGCCTGAGAACCAAAGGACTGAGGTTCGATTCTCAGTCAGGGTACATGCCTGGGTTGCAGGCCAGTTCCTGGCAGGGGATGCACAAGAGGCAACCACAAATTGTTATTTCTCTCCCTCTCTCCTTCCCTTCCCCTCTAAAGATAAAATAAATAAATTGCAAAAAAGCTACCCCAAATTAATAAGACCAATAAGTCAATGGCAAGGTGGGCTGAGAACATTAATAAGGAATTCACAATATGAAATATGTTTAGTCTCATAGTAATCAGGAAGGCGGACTGTAACATGAGATATCACTTTGCAAATCAAACTGGTAAAAAGTAAAACAACTGGTAACATCCAGTGTTTGCAAGGTGGTGGAGATGTAAACGGGTGCAGACCAAATGCAGCACCGTTTAACAGTGTTCACTGATTTTTCAGCATGACTTCCCTAACACCCAGCAATGCCACTGCTTTATGTCTCCCAGAGAAATGTTTCAACACAGGCACAAAGAAGCATATAAAGCTGCAACAGCGAAAAACTGAAAACATTCCCATCAGTAAAAAAAGGTTGGATAAACTCAGGTATAGCCATACTCTGAAATAACTTATAATAGATTAAATGAAGAAGGCAGATCTGTGGGTACTGTCATAGGCCTAGCTCTAAGACAAAGCTTAATTTAAAAAAAAAAAAAAAAGGCTAGGTGGTTCAGTTGGTTGGAGTGTTCTTCCATACACCAAAAGGTTGTAGGTTCGACTCCCAATCAGGATGCATAGCTATGTTGCAGGTTCAATCCCCGGTTGGTGCGTGTGTAGGAGGCAGAAGGTAGCTGATCGATATTTCTTCTCACATCGGTGTTTCTCTCTATCTCCCTCCCTTCCCCTCTCTCTAAAATCAATAAACATATCCCCAGGTGAGGATTAAAAAATATAAAGCAAGTTTCAGAATAATATCAACAGTATAATATCATTCATGTAAATTTTATTACAATGTGAAACAAAATGATCTATTTATATAGATATGCACATATGTTTGTAAACATGGATGGTTGTGTAATAGCCATTATCCTACAGTGAGAACAGAAACTGGGTGGGAGGTCGAGACCTTTTTGCGTTATTTATATTGTTTGAATCTTTCACAAGACAATAGTTTTGCGGAACTATTATTTTTAAGTGAGTAATGAATTTTTAAAGAGCAGAGGATGTAAAGTAAAAATATTGGGCTTGAAGATATATTTCAACTAATCCATAATTTTGGACCTCAGTTTTCTCATCTGTAAAATGGGTGATACAATACCTCTCTCCTGGCTTCTGTAAGGAACCTCTGAAACAAGGCAAGCGCCATTCAAATGGAGCATGTTATTATTGCCACTAGGATTCCGCAGGGAGCTGCAGCCGGGTTTGACCTTCAGACCATGAGCAGAAACTCTGTTCTGCCCAGAGAAACATCAGTGATGAAGAGGCACAGAGAGGAAGAGCGGTTGGCTCGGACTACCCAGCTGACACACGGTGGCGCTGAGTCTTTTGACTCTCCAGACACAGGAGGAGGGAAATAGTAGAAATGAGGTCTTCTCAGCAAGGTCTGCAGGGAGCTGAAAAAGTTCCCAAAGTCTCCTCCTAATTGGGAACAACGCTGGGTTTAGAAAAAGATTGTATGTTTTCACCTAAAAAGGAGAATAAATTTTAGATACCGAATTTAGATTTTGTACAGGTGCCCAAGGAACTTTGGGCCTGAAGCCTGCTTTAAATAAAATGAATAAACAGCTGTTGGTTATATCAGCTATTTTTACCTCGACCTCTCTTCCCTCCTGACCCTCTGCCTTTGCTCCGAGTGCCCTGGGCACATCCCACCAACACACAGCGCTCCTTCCCCTGAGAGCCACCTGGTTTGAGAAGCAAGTGTTGGCAGCTATGTCCACACAAATGCAGACATTTTGGGGCGGGGGGGGCGGGGGAGGATGTATAGGATGTATATTTTCTCTTTTTTAACTGATTGCTATTACAGTAAAGAAAGTGATTGTTTTTCTTATTTTTTTTTTTAATGAGAAAGAGGCTCTAACTTAGTCCACACTTAATCTCCGAGAGCATTTTTTCTTTACATACTACAGGCATATTGACTATAACATGATTTTCTAGTATTTCTTACCAGAAAAACATGGAGACATAGAGCTTATTTATCTTTACAACCTGGCCTCATTTAGCCAAATCAGGACTGAGCATCATTAAGCTTTGAGGAGACAATGATCCCTGGGAGATGTGCTGTCTCCCAGGGAGGCCAACCCATAGTCCGCATGGGGACAGCATGACTCATGCCATGATGCGGTGTATACAAGCTCCAGACCCTGGCTACCTAGGAAAATGTCTCCGAGGAGGCAACGTTCCCCTGACTCACAAAGCACCCAAAGCTATTTTTTGGCCAGGAGGTGTGGCATAAATGAAGGCTTGGCAAGAGAGGAGGCAGAGAAGGACAGAGTCTCTGATATGAATGTCCTTTACTCTGGAGTAAGGAGTTTGAACTGATCCTGGAGATCATGGGGTTGAAGCGTTTTCAGCTAGAAGAATAGCGTGGAACTAAAGGCATTGTAGAAAAATTATTCTGGCCATGGTATTGAGATCATGAGAAAAGGCCAAGGCTGAATACAAAGAGACCATTGAGACATGGCAGCAGTGGTCCAGGCACAGGAGGTTGAAAGCTTGAACGAAGGGAGTGCCTGGGAGAAGGGAGCAAAGCAGAAAGGCTCAAGACCATGTAGGAATTGGAATCAATGGGGCCTAGTAATTAGATGTGAGAAGTGTGTTAAAAAGATATATGTCAGGGATATAACTGCAGGAATTAAGGCGCACTCAGAAGTACTCTCTTGATGAAAATTTAATGCAAGCAAGATCTACAAAGGTGTAGTTAGAGTAAAGGAGGCCAACAAGGTAAGTGAGGTGCCCAGGGACTAGCAACCACAGAAAGCCATCACCGCCCATAGGCCTGCTGGGCAACATGGGCATCAGCATTACTGGAGCTCAGTGAGGGCTGGAGCCATAAGCCGGCCACCCAGACGGGGCTGAACACTGGCTGGGCAGGGAGGGGGCAGGAAAGCTGGAGTGTGGTGCAGAGTAACACCTGACTTCTGTCTCTTCCTGCCTCCTGGCTCCTGCTGGTGCCTCCTATTGGCTGAGAAAGCACAGGTCAGCCTTTCTGGGCAGAGAGCAGGGCAGAGAAGGATGGGAAAGGGATGTAGGGGCAAATGAAGACAAATCAGCGTGATGGGAACTCCTTTAGTTACAGGTGAAAGAAAGCCACTTAAACTGGCTTAGGCCAAAATTAATGTGGGGTAGGGGGAGAGGTGGTTCACTGACTCATGTGACTGGAAAGACTAGGTAAATCCAAAGCCTTACAACGATGTTATCAATACTTTTCTATCAACTCCCTTTTCTCTCATCTCCCTCAATGCCTATTTTTAAAAATGCAACTAGAAAACTAATGAGCATTCGGCTAAAACACTCCCCTAAGATTCTCACCAGAAGAAAAAATATAAAAAGCCCTCGGAACAAAGACACAGCTTGGTCTCACTCCAGAGCATGCCCAAGCCCCTCCCCGAGTGTGAACTTTTCATTTCCTCCTAAATTCTAAGGGTCCCAAGGAAACTTGCAGCAAGGACAGTGGCAGCTTGACCTGGGCGTACCCCGTGAACCTGTCTCCAGGGCCCCCTTTCTCTGACTTCCAGGTGAGTTAACAGTGGCCCCACCTTGGTTCACTTCCTATAACTTTTCTGGGGGCCAAAGCAGCCTGCCTAGGCTCTCTCTTGCAACATCTTCTACCCTAAGTCCTCCCTTTGTTTCACTGTACCCAGGCTTAATAAATGTATTCTCAAAATCACCTGGACTTGTATAGTGAAATCTTTCCTACATGAAGTCAAGAACCCACACACTATAGGCCGACCTGAGGCAGACCTGCTCCAGGCTGGTGCCTGTTCTGGTAACAATACAAGCTCCCAACTAAACATAAGCTTGGTAATTTGACATTGCCATGGTGGGAGTATTTACAACATGGAAATAAGCAAATGTTATATTTACCAGCCCACCACTGACTCTCAGGCCATCATTGTATGTCAGGAAATGCTGTGCCAGGATAGAGCAGGCTGGGTCCTGAGCCAGCCCATCCTGAATAGCCCCCTAAGAACCTCATGATGTAGGGAAAGTCTCTGGAGGAAAAATTGGTACTGTTACCAGAAGTGAGGAGGAGAAGTTGGACTGAAAAGATGAGCTACAGAAGCTCATTGCAGGCAGAAAAGGGGAGGGAAGCATCTCAGATGATATCCAAGATCTTGAGGAACTAGGTGGATGGTGAGGTGGTTAAGTAGAGATCTGGAGGGAAATAATGAGTGAGTTCATGTATAAATAAGTTGTGTATGAATTGCCTGAACACCTACTACCATGAGGAAGGCAAAATTCTTCCACTCAAGAAACGTATATTCTAACAAGACAAGTGGTGAATAAAATGCAAAGGACTGTCTTACAAGTCCAAATATAAGTGCCAGCAAAGGACACAAACCACATAGCTGGATTCAATCTGCTGCTCCCAACTGTGGTTCCCAGCACTGGCCCAGCTCTGTGTCAAACCCAGGAAGGAGCAGGGTCTACAAGGGGATTCCACATGCACCATACCTGCCCAGGACTGGCGGGCAGAAGAGAACCAGTGAGACAGGGCTGTGGTGTGCTAAATGAGAGTTCAGAAACCCTCTCTTGTTGAATGAGGAAGAAAAAGAAAGCACATTGGGCGTGGCTGCCAATGTGATGAATAGGAAGGAAGATTCATCCTCCTGGAGCCTGAAAATCAGAACTGATGTCCCCGTCTTCTGCTCAGGGGTTTGCAGCTGTGCCTGCATGACTGGTCTGAGGGCTTGACAGCAGATGGCCGGGCAGGCAGAGGGATGGCCTCCACAGATGTCCATGTGCAAACTCCTGGGCCTGTGAATGTGTGCTTTTATGTGGCAAAAGAGGTTTTGCAGATGTGATTAAGAAGAGGAGAGGAGGAAATTATCCTGGATGATCCCACTGGGCCCAATGTAATCACAAGTTTGTTATAAGTGGAAGAGGAAGGCAGGGGGATCAGAGAAGGAGCAACTGTGAGCTGGGGGGCCACAAAACTAGGAACGTGGGCATTCCAGAGAAGCTCTTAGAAGCTGACAAAAGCCAGAAACAGATCCGTCTTCTAGAGCCCCCAGAAGGAACCCAGCTTTGCTGACACCTAGATTTTAGCCCTATGAGACCAAATTTTGGGCTTTGGCCTCCAGAAATATAAGATAGTAAATCTGCATTTTTTAAAGAATTTATTTATTGAGTTGAGAGAGACAGACATCAATTTCTTGTTCCACTTATTCATGCTTTCATTGGGTGATTCTTGTATGTGGCCTGACCAAGGATCAAACTCTGAACCTTGGTATATGGCGATGACACTCCAACCAACTGAGCTACCCAGCCAGGGCAATCAGTATGTTTTAAGTCACTACGACTGTGGTAATTTGTAATAGCAAGAGGCACAAATACAACTCTTAAGGACATCTGAGAAACTGTGCCTGGACTAGAACGTTCTCAAGCCAAGCCCTGTAAGGTGGGGAGGCCAAGGCGATAATGAGGACGAAGGTCATGTCAGAGTTAGTGAACCCCTATGTTGGCCTGGGGTCATGCTGCACGTTGTGCTTTTCTGAGACTGATGAGGTCCCGAACAATGTGAGGCTGGGCAGTTTATAAGTAATGCTGGGCCAGAGGGGACAAGGAAGCTCCAAGCAGTGCTGTCTACCTTCACAAACAGAATGTTGTCATTCACAGCTGTGCACACTGTGGTCTAGAAGCTTGCACCTCTGCCCTCAGAGATGTTACTATTCTCTCTGCTGTGCCTCAGCTATATGAATTCCCTTCTAACTCTTTACAGAAATAAACCTTGAGCAATTCTCCCAAGCAGTGGCTGTATCTTGGCTTTAATACATGCATCTGTCAATACGTTGTTGGTGCAGTGGGCAGGTCGCTTAGTCTGAAGTACGGTAATCAGAGGTTTTACACTAGTTTGCTATCACCCTCGGGGTAGAGGTTTCAGAATGCAGATGTCACCCCAGTTTAAGTAAAGATTTCTTTAATGATTTTTAACTATCTATTCTGCTACATCCATATAGCAAACCCCATTTTCACAGACTGACAACACTACCAATTAATGTGTTTTTCTAAAGTGGAGCTAATTACCATGGTGCAAAAATTCCCACTACGGCCCACGTCAAGGTATCAGTGTGATATTGTAGAATGCAGAGTTGGAAAGAGACGTGCACAGTCAGCTCTCACAAGCCGGTCAGAGCTGGTTCCAGCGTACCACTGCTACGTCTACCCTTTACCTTCGCTTTCTGAGTAAGAGAAAGGACACCCCAATGGCAGCGTGGTTGGGATGCTCCTGGAGCACTTATGATGGACCAGGCACTGCTTTAAGGGCATTACCTTTAAAATTTTTAACTCTCAAGGCAATTCTCTGTGGTAGGTAGAAATGAGGCAACTGAGGTACAAGTGAAATAAGCAGGCCAAGCTAATAACTTGTGATATAAACTCGACTTGTCTCAGTGCCCATGATCTTAAAAACTACAGTAAAGTCTTCTCTAATACCACACTGTTTGATACAGTAGCTACTAGCCACATTGGCTGTTTTAATTGAAATGAAATAAAATTAAAAATTCACTTCCTCTCTTATACTAGACACATTTCAAGTGCTCATCAGTCACATGTCACAAATAGCTACTGCATTGGACAACAGAGATATAATACATTCCCATCATCACCGGAAGTTCTGTTAGACAGTGCTGTTCTGAATAGATTGTCAGAAAGAAAGAAGCCACGCATTTGCTTGGAAACAGTGGATTTAATGGCTTTTGTTGGCAGCTGTAACATAAAAACTCAAAATACACAGTTCATATCTCTTCTGCTCTGAAATAAGCAAATTCATTCACTTACTCATTCACTCATTCATTCAACACATTTACTGAGCACCTACTATGTTTCAGAACCTGTGCTAGGTTCTGGGGATAGAAAGATGAATAAAGGGGCACAGCTCCTGTCTTCCAGGAGCTCATGATCTAATAGAGGAGGCAGACAACTAAAAAGGCAATTATAATGCCATAAGGAGAGAATTATAATGGGAGATTCTAGGATAATATGAGAGACTCAGATAGGCAGCCAGCTGAATCAAAGGCATTCAGGGAAGGCTTCCCAGAGGGCGTGATTTCCAAACTGAATACTGAAAGATAAATAAAAGTTGGTGGGTTTTATGTGTTTTAGATAGAAAACTCAACGAAAGACAGGAAATCTGCCTGGGTCACTCAGGACCTGGAAATGAGTGGGTTTGACTGAAGCCTAGGATGCAACAGAGCAGGAGAAGTCAGGTGTTCTCAGGTAGTGTGCTGAGGAGGAAGAGTTAGAGAGGGGAGAAAGGGAAGAGAAAGTTTTATTTTGGGTGTGGTGAGTTTGATGTGCCTGCAGAACATTCAAGGGTCTGTGTGGTGCTGGAACTCAAGGACAAGGTTGGGAAATATGGATTTAAGAATATTGGACTCAAGGTAGTAAACAAACCAAGGGCCTCCTGAGCTCGTACAGAGAGTGTGTGCAGACTGAGATGAAGACAAACTAAGAGTGACCAGAATCAACGAAGTCAGCTATAAGAAATACCCACATGTCAGGGCATGCAGAGAACAGGGACAGAGAAGACTGAGTAACCACATCAGAGGATCGTCACAAGGAAGTGGTGTTGCAGAAATCAAGTTCTGGGGCTGTCAGCGGATGCAGAGATGCCAAATAATGTAAGGGCTGAAAAGTACTCACTAGAGTTGACCTTGGTAAAATCTATTTTAGTGGAGTTCAGGAAGCCAGCCTGCAGTGGTTTCAGGAAGATATGAAAAGTGAAGAAAAGAAGATAATAACTATGAGAGACAAATCCTTTAAAACAATACTCAGCTGTGAAGATTACAGCTGAAGATTGTCCCCAGCACGTTTGTTGACTGCACTGAAGAAGCCAGGGAACAGAGAAATGTCAAGGAGTGACATTCCCCAGGGTGCAGAAGGAGCAGTAGGTGAAGCAAGGCCCCAGGGATGTAGAGGAGGAAGGAGTCCAGAGCACAGGTGGAGAAGGAGAGGGAAGGGAAGGATGGGGGCAGACATGATGTGTGTGAATGTAGGGAGAGGAAACTGAGGGAATCCCATGTTCTGGCCTCCATCTTCTCCATGAAGCAGGAGGTGAAAAGCTGAAAGCAGAGGATTTGAGAGCAGGGCTGAAGACCTAAAATAGCCTTTTGACAAAAGGGAAAGAGAGCCAAACAGCGGCACATGAAGCACTTCTGGGCTGCACCCAAAGGCCAGCTGCAGCTGGAGAGGGGGAGCCCACAGAGGCACCTGTGCTCAGAAAGGCTATGCTCTTTTCCTGGCTGAGCTCGGCATCTCCAGGTGCAGAAGAGGAAGAACAAGACAGCTGAATTAATCCAGGTTTGGGACTCTGTCCAGCAGGAAGGGAGAATGTGCAAAAAGGAAGGAGGGCTAGAGGACAGGCTGAGCTGGAAGGAAGTGAAGACAGGAGAAGGATGAAACACATGACATCACAGAGTAGTCTGGGGTGGAGAAAAGTGACTGAGAGAGGAGAAAGGGTAGGAGCAATAGCCAGAAAGTTAGACTTTTAAAATGGAGAAGTGGTGGGTGATGACACCCAATAGAATTGAGTAAATTAAAAAATCTGTGAAACAAGAGGGTTAGATGCTTTGTCAAGTGGACACAGAAGATGCTAAGTATGAGGAAGAGGGGATGAAAAATGGGACCATTATATGGGGAATGACCAGACAACAGTGACAAAGGAGGAAAGACAGCTTGGGGGAGGTTTTATATGAGAGTAGAAGTGGTCGTTTGACTGTGCCAGTTTTGTCTCTGGGAGGATGTCGGTGCCACCTCCAGGCCTGCAGTACAGGGCTTGGCAGAACTGTCAGACTTCCTGTGGAAGCTTCTAGAGAACAGGTATCCTCAAAGAAGAGCCAAATGCCAATACAAGTATTCTGCAAAGAGGTGGCACACTTGCCAAGTTTTTAGAGAAAGTCTTTGGCATGCTTGCAGAGCCATTTGGACAGAGGCAGAGGGAGGTGGCAGGTCATTCTGAAGATGAAAGGGTGGGACTGGAGAAGCTAACACTTCAGGCAGAGATGACAAATATTGGGCCTGGGAGCATCACTTGTTAGCTAGAGCTCTGGAGTCAAAGGAAGCCCCAGGTGGTGGAGAAGACTTGGTGATACCCCCAAATGGAGGGCTCTGCTCCAGGATCTCCTAAAACATTGGTGAGAAGTTTGGGACCCCAGAAAATAACAGAACAACTAGATTGATTAATTCCTGTTCTTCAGTGGAAACCAAGCAGCCTCCCAGAAAATGAAGACAAGCTGGTCACACCCCTAAAGAGATCCTACCCCAGATGCGAAGAGTCCACATTAGATGTTCCCTCCTGTGAGAAGAGCAGGGTCCAAAGCACACGGACAGTAAAATAAACTAAGCAAGGCAAGCCGTAATTGTTCGTTACTAAGAATAGAGATTTACTGGGGCAGGGAGGGGCAATAATGAAGTCTAAGCGGATAAAGATGTAATCAGATAAAACCCACAAAGGCCAATTCTGCTGGACCTGAGATCATCAGATATGTGTTTCCAAGTTTCTCCCTCAGCTTCACCCTGAAAAGATTTCTTCAATCGTAACAGGCCAATGGCCAGAAAAATCTCAGATATTATCCCAGGGAATCACATGGCTTGGTGGTGAGGTCGGGGAAAGGAGATATTCCCTCTCTGTGTTTTAGAAAATGTTTCAGAATACTTAGAAACTGGACTTTAAACAGAGGCCTCAAGTGCTTTGTGCAAAGCCCACACCTCATCCTGCATGCGCGCCATTCTGAAGAGGTTTCAATTCTCCGGGTAGAACCTAAACAGTCCAACACAGCCGCTTCTTCCTAAGTCCACACCTACCTAAAGAAACTGGACATCACCTATCCCAGTCTGCCAAATCCTGGATATTCCAGACCATGGGTGAGAGCAGCCCCAGAGATACCTGCATAGATGGGTGAGCAGCCCCCTGAGACCCCAAGCACCTGCCCCCTCAGCTCAGATGTTATCCCCTCCGTGATATGCCATGCTGCATTACACACACACATACCAGCCATGCCCTCTGCTGCCCTCTCTCCATATTGTTTACCATTGTATTAGTTATTACACAGCACTTTAATTGTTTGTTTACATTTTGCCTCCCCAGCTACTTTTAGAGCTTCTTTATCTCTCAGGTCCACTATCCAATAAATATTTGTAGGATGAGTGGGGCTATAGAATGAGTTGATTGAAGTAAACTGAGTTGAAATGAACCAAAATGACACAGGGGAACACAGGACAGTGCATTCCCATAGCAACAAGGTTAAACATTACTCTGACTTCCTCATCAAGGGTCTCCCCAGAACCCCACTACCTCCAAAATGTCTCCCCAGTGCCCCAGCCGCAGTGCCCCCTCCACCAGGCAGGTCCTCATTGCTTCTTATGGAACAGAGATGGTGCTGGCTCACTGCTGGGCTCAGCCATGACCTGCATGGGCTGGTTGTTCAAGGCGGCCTCGCGCATTTTGTGGTACATGAACTCGTTCTGGTGGAACAGGCGCAGCTCCATCTCCGTCTGCACCCGCATGGCCTGTGGGACGCAGATACACCGTGAACAGTGATGACAAGCCCCCGGGACATGTTGGTCTCTGACCTACCTCCGCCATTTTGGAAATGGCAGACAATGGGGTAAATGACTCCCAGTCACCAAGATTCCACTCTCCCCCCTCAGAGGATACATCCATCTACTGGGGGCCCAATGTCTTGACAGCAGGCTCCGTTTGTTGGGGAGAGGGAGTCAGACCCCTGAGAGAGTAGCTGAGGGATTTGTTCCCAGGGGAGAGTGTTTGTTCTCAGGAACCATCAAGTGGGGACCTGGATTTGAACCCTGGCCTAAGGTTGTGGGACCTCATGCAAGTGATGGAATCTTTTCAGCCCTCAGTTTCCTCATATATGAAATGGGTAAGATTCCTTCATACTTTCCAACAGGCCAGGAAAATTACGGTATGTGACACACACACAAAAAAAGCCCTCACTTTCCCATAGGTTCATTCAAGAAATACTTATCAAGGGCCAGGCATCGCTGAAAGGCTGAGGATACAGCAGTGAATAAGACTGACAAAAACCCTGCCTTTGAGAAGCTTAATACACTGGACGTAAAGTTTGTCTTCTCATACAGTTTATGACATCAAAGACTGTCATCTTTCCCTACACTACACTATCTGAGAACAGTCTTGAACTCTGTCACTCTCAGATAAGCCAGCCCTTCAAAGCACAAAGGGAACCAGCAGCAATTGAGAGCATGCTATTTGCCAGACACGTTCTAAGCATTCACACATTAACCCACTGACCCCTCGTTATAAACCTATCCTTCTTCTCCATTTTACTGAGGAGGAGACTGAGGCCCACACATTCAATGTTTGCAGTCACATAGCTAGACAGTGGTGAAGCTGAACTCAGTCCCAGCGGTCTGACCCCAGAGCCTGTGCTCCCCAAGTCTACTCCGTGTAGCACGTTTTCTAATGTACACAGCTGCATGTGCACACACACATATGCACATGTGCACCACTGTTTAGGTTCTCTCAGTCCAAGCTTGGAGCATCCCAGTGTTCAAGTCTCACATTTGTCACCTACTAGCTAAATGACTATGGACAGATTACTCCCCTTCCCTGGGCCTCAGTTCCCTCATATGTAAAACAAGGGGAATGGACTAAAGCCTTTCTGAGTTCCCTTCAGGTCTAGCAGGAAATCTAGGAACTTCCCAAAAGCAGAGTCCAGAACTCAGCTCTCATCCTTGGAGAGCTCAGAGCAGGCGGGGGACCCAGTGTCAAGATGCTACTTGCCTCTAAGTCCTTGGTAATTGGGTGGGTGGGCCCATGTGTCACCAGGAGAATGGCATAGGCTTTGCAGATCATACCGTGCCCCACCTCGATGTTACCAGCATGCCAGTTGGTCAGCCCCGCCCGCATCACGGCCATGCCCAGTTGGGCATTGTTGGGGTGGTAGAGCTTCCTGTAGGGGCATATGAAACAATCATAACACATAATCCCAGCCTTTATTGTGTCTGCAAAGTATTTGACAACTTATAAAATACTCTCAGTGAAGTCCATCTGCTTTCCCACCAGTGCTGTGAAGCATCTACAGCCCATCAGGAGGCAGAGAGGTGAGTGAATTGCCAAGGACCCCACACAGTGAAGATGTAAGAGCTGAGACTCTACTTGAGGCAATGAGCCACCCTCGTGGGGGGAAGGAATCAGGATTGTGCTCCAAATTTTCCTGCAGGAAGCTGGGAGCTCTCAAGTGTGCCCCAGCCCTCTCCCTGGAAAGTAGTTGGAAGTTCAAAGGAAAAAAATACAACTTGAATGTCCTTGGGACAGAATTTTTCCCTTCTTGGCACCTTCTTAACAGAGCTTCCTTTTAATGTGTTATATAGTTTTTCCCACATTTAGTTTATGAGTGACATCCTCCCCCCAAAATGAACCTTCTTGTGCCAACACACTCATTTGGCCAGAAATGCAAATTCACATGCCAATGTGGACAGAGAAGACATTGGCAGAGTGAAGGCAAGGGCACTGTATCATATAATTTCTAAGAAAGGCTGACACCTCATTTTTCTTTAATAAAAGAAAGTTCATAGGATTTTCTGTGTTGATTATGAGAGAGAAAACCCTTTCTAAGCATATAAAATCAAGCTGGACATAGCCTTAAGGAAATCAAAAGGAAAATGTCACCATTTAGTACTATTGATACATGAGCTGGAGGATTTGGGAATGATCAGATGACAAATAGGTTTCTTCTCAGATACCAGCTCTGATTATTTGCTCATTACTACTGGAAGCACCATGATTAAAAAGAATAAAAGGCCCCATTGCAAAGAGCCCCAATTACTGATGCCTGCTATGGGTACAGGAGGGAGAGGTAGCAACATGTGTGCCATCTAGTTGTCCTGCTTGGAATAGACACATTTCCAGGAGACATGAGACCCAGGATTGCCACCTACATATAGCCATCCACCATCCTGCTGGCGTAGTGTGAGGCCTCCTCGAACGCCTGGAGGTAGGAGAGGACCTCTGACACAATGCTCAGCATCCTCAGCGTGTAGATATTGGTGTCGGAAAACACTGACTCCTGCTTCTGCAAGCACTCCCGGCATAATTTCACAACCTAGAAGAGACATAGGCCCCATCCATTACCAATGCACCACATGCAGCACATGCTTAATTTATATATGGGGACTCACAATGACATTGGACACTCCTTCTTTGAAAGTTGAGGAAATTGCTGACAGAAGTGGGAAAGCAACAGTTTGTGGTTTGAATAGCAAAATGGTCCCATCAGGGTAAGATGCAGGGATGGAAAGGATAACTGCAGTTACAACTGAATGGCAAAACGAGGAGTTTTCATATATAAGTCAGTTGATAGCAGGGAGTTTCGAAAGATATAGATCTATCTTTACATCATTTCAGGTATATATTTTTTACTCTCACAATAATGCAGTGAGATAGGTACCACCAATATTCCCATTTTACCAGATAAGAAACTGAAGCACAGAGAGGGTAAGCGTTTTGCCAAAGTCATACAGGTTGTGTACGATGGAGCAAACCAAGCAATCAAACTTTATCTTGACCACCTTTCCTATGATTCTCCACCCTGGCTATGCTCTGGAATCACCTGGAGACATTTTTAAAAACACCTATGCCTGAGCCTTACCCTCGGAACAATTGAAACCAAATACAGTATCTGGGGAAGGGACCCTGGCCTCTGTGGTTTGTATAAGCCCTGGTGGTCCTTGTGCGCGGTGAGGCTGAACAATCAGGTTGGCCCTGCTTCAAGTATATGAGATGGACTGGCAGGAAGGGAGGCTCCTGGGAAGTTGGTGGAGCCATCAGGAGAACACCACAATGGTCCTGGTGAGAAGCAAGATGGGTCTGACCCCAAACAGCCTGGAGTCTGGCTGTTCTGTCTGATTCAGGTGTAGACACGGGCTCAGGTTACACTCTGCGAAGTCACATGGTCCTTAGGTTTTAGTTGTTCGTGGTTCTCTTCTTTTTCCCTTGCCACCATCATGGGAGAAATGCCACACAATTCTTTCCATTTTAAATGAGTGGAAACTAATTTTGCTCTGAAACTCCAGGCCCATGAGGCAGCTGGGTGGGCGTATGGCAAATATAGGCTGGCCATCCACCCATCCTACAGGCCATTCTCTTACACTGTGTCTAGCCCTACATCTGACCCTGGCAGTTTTGAATAGACAAAAGGAGGAATGAAGAGGAGGGGAGAAGCCAGAGGAATGGGATGAACAGGGACCTCCTGATTGCTCCAGCTCCTATCTTGTGCCTCTGACATAGATTTTCCATACTGTATAATACTTTGTTCACGTGACCATCACCCCCACCTGAAGGAGCTCTGGGAGTCAAGGAGAATGTCCTGTATCAATCTCCCCAGTAAGGGCTCAAAAATGCAAAGAGTGAGAGAGTAAAGGATGAAAATGAAGACCTCTCTTAATTTTCACAAGCTTGGAAAAAATATGGATTTATATTTCCTATATTCTGTTGCAGATTGGATAAATCAATCTTCAGAGATGAGACACCAGAATCTATATTTCTAAAAAGCTGCCTAGGGGAATTCAGTGCAAGTGCTCTGCAGGTCAGTGGGTCTCAATTTTGGATGCGCATTGAAATCACTTGCAAGCTTTAGAAATCCTGGTGTCTGGGTCCCATCCCAAGAGTCTGGTAGAGTTGTGCTGTGTTAGGGTCTGAGCAGTAGGATTTTTCAGTGACTCCAATGTGCCGCCAGCTGAGAACCCCTGGTGCTTCAGGAGCCAGGGCTAAATGCTCAGTTAGTAGAGACCGGAAACTGTAGCCAAGACATGCATTTAATTATAGGAAAGCAAGCCACCCACTGCCATCTCCATTTCTCTGTTTCTAATGCCACTTGAGATATCACAGATCCCCCGGGGACATTTGTCAGACTGCCTATGTTCTCGGCCCCAGCTTCAGTGGGTTGAATAGTCACTGAGAACACACCCCTAGGAAGTACTAAAAACATAAAGGCAAGAGGAGTCCTGGTCTCAACAAAGGGACATCTTCCTGAAAATCAACCTGCTTGGAAGCCTCTCCATCTTCACTCCACCCCACTTCACTTCCTGACTGGAGAAATTTTCTGCCTTCCTCTCCACCACTATCCACCAATAAAAGGAATTCTTACCTCATGGTACAAGCCCTCAGAGCGAGCCTTGTCAATTTTTTCGAGTGTCTCCTTAGAGCACTGTATCATCTCCTTCACTGCATCCTGAGAGGGCTGGGAAAGGGAGCGACACTGAGTTGCATCTCTGCGTAGTTGCCATCTTTGATGTTCGATGCGTTACAAAATTGATGCCTTCCCCATTCTGAAAGCTTCATTTCTATAAATGCTGCGCAAGATCCCTATAGCTTTCCCAGCTCCCTCGTCACGCTCTGACTCATGTTGTGGTTGCCATGGACCAAGCCCCAGAGCCTTACTGCCGCCAGTCACCCTTACCCTGTGCTCATGCCTGGGCTTTTGGACCCAGTGCAGAATCTGACATTGCCTCCCGTTGTATTTTCTCTGGCATTTTGGATTCTCATTCTATCACCCAAAATATTTTCCATTTTCCCTCTGTACTCGAAGTCAGTCATATACATTGATACTACAGATATGCCCTTGCTTTTTTGTCTTTGCCTAAGTCATTGACTTAAATACTGGCCAGCACAGGGCTGAGAACAGAAGCTGAGGACTTGACTAAAGTTTGTACTCCAGTTTTCTACTGTGGTTCATGGGAGACAGCCCTCTAGACTATGGGAATCCAAACCCTCCCAAGTGTCTTAGCATCCGGTTCATATTTCCTTGTTTTCACCAGAACAATATTATGAGAGAATTTGGCAGCTGTCTGTGAAATCTAGACTCATTAGGCTCACTGCATTTGCCTGAGGAATCCAGTGATATTGTTTAAAAAATGTGGTTTTGATATTTGAAGCAAGGAGATACCATAAGGAAGAAGTCTATAAGGGCACCATAATTTCAAAGAAAAAGTGCCAAAGTTTCTCATAGTCCAAAGGAAAAGTGTATCTGCTGTGCTTATCCATATTAAAACTTTTTTCTCATTTTTGTTTGCTTAAACAAATATGATCAGGTTTCTTCCAAAATAAAAGTAAGTTTTTTATTTATTCTGACTATAAAATTAAAATATATGAAAAACATATGGAGAAAAAAGTAGAAATCCCCCAAGCCCACCCCAAAGATGGGCACAGTATTTTAAGGAACATTTTACCATATATATACCATATGTGTATGTGTGTGTGTGTGTATACACGCACAAGAATAATATTTAAAATATTTAACAACTTGTACAGTAAAGGCACTGACAAATTAGTACGAACACCAACCAAAGATAGTGAGTGTCCCTATATGGCCTTCTCAGTGTGTTTGGCTGAATTGCAGTCCTGTATGTGCACACACACGTGTGTGTATATGCTAATAGAATCAAATATTTTTTCTATTCTGTTTTTTATTTTATTTTTCAATAACAATTTACATGCAGGGTCATAGAGCTAGAACAAAGGCTTCCTAATTGTTGAATTTATTGGGGTGACATTGGTTAATAAAACCATAGAGGTTTCAAGTGTACAACTCAATAAAACATCCTCTGCACATTGTGCTGTGCACTCACCACCCAAAGTCAAGTCTCTTTCCTTCCCCATTTATCCCTTCGTTGCTCACCTCCCCCTCCCCCATCCCCCTTTCTTTCTGGCTATCACCGTACTGGTGTCTGTGTCTATGTGTCATATATATACATTTTTTTGGCTTAATCCCTTCACCTTTTTTTACCAAGCCCCTCAACCCTCCTGCCCTCTGACAACTGTCAGTCTGTTCTATGTATCTATTCTTCTGTTTCTATTCTGTTTGTTAAATTATTTTGTTGATTAGATTCCACATATAAGTGAGATCATATGGTATTTGTCTTTCTCTGACTAATTGCACTTCACATGATACCCTCTAGATCCATCTATACTGACTTGAATGATAAGATTTCATTCTTTTTATGGCTGAGTAATATTCCTCTCTATATATATTCCATAGTCCAAATATTCCACTACATATATAATTCCACTACATACATATATAGTGGGATATATAGTGGAAAAGTATTGGTACACACACACACACCAATGGTATATACACCACTGGTACCATATGGTGTATATATACCATATATATGTACACAGACACCATTTTTTCTCCATTTGTCTATTGATGGGCACTTGGGTTGCTTCCATATCTTGGCTACTGAAAATTATGCTACAGTGAAGGTAGGAATGCATATATCCTTTTGAATTAGTGTTTTGGGTTTCTTTTAATATCTACCCAGAAGTGGAATTGCTGGGTCATAGGGCAGTTCCATTTCTAATTTTTTGAGGAACTTCCACACTGTTTTCCATTGTGGCTGCACCGGTCTGTATTTCCACCAACAGTGCCTGAGGGTTCCCTTTTCTTCTCAACCTCTCCAACACTTGCTTGTTATTTCTTGATTTATTGAGAATAGTTACTCTGATAAGTACAAGGTGATGTCTCTTTGTGATTTTAACATGCATTTCTCAGATGATTAGTGACAGTGAGTATCTTTTTATATGTCTATTTGCTAACTCTATCTCCTTTTTGAAGAAATGTCCATTTAGGTCTTCTGCCCATTTTTCAATTGGATTGTTTGTTATTTTGGTGTTGAGCTGCATAAGTTCTTTATAAATTTATGATGTTAATCCCTCATGGCATGTATCATTGGTGAACATCTTCTCCCATTCAATAGGTTGTTTTTGTCTTGTTGATTGTTTCTTTTGCTGTGCAAAAAAATTCAGTTTGATGGAGTCCCATTTGTTTACTTTTTCTTTTGTTTCCCTTGCCCAAAGAGATATATCAGAAAAAAAAAATTGCTAAGTTAAATGTCAGAGAATTTAATGCCTATGTTTTCTTCTAGGAGTTTTATGGTTTTGAGTCTTACATTTAAGTCTTTAATCCATTTTGAGTTTTATTCTTGTATATGATGTAAGAAAGTGGTCTAGTTTCATTTTTTGCATGTACCTGTCAAATTTTCCCAATACCATTTATTGAATAGACTACTTTTATCCCTTTGTACACTCTTGACTTCTTTGTCAAATATTGACCATATAGGTGTGGGCTTATTTCTGGGCTCTTTATTCTGTTCCATTGATCTCTATATCTCTTTCTATGCCAGCACCATGCTGTTTTGATTAATACAGCCTTGTAGTATAGTTTGATACCAGGTAGTGTGTACCTTCAACTTTATTATTCATCCTCAAGATTGCTGTGGCTATTTGGGGTCTTTTGTGGTTCCATATAAATTTTAAGATTATTTGTTCTAGTTCTGTGAAATATGCCATTGGTATTTTGATAGGAATTGCATTGAATCATAGATTATTTGGACAAGTCTCTTCCTTTTGCACCTCAGTTTCCTCATCTGTAAGCGACGAGTTGGACTAACTTATTTAACAGTTCCTTCAAGCTGTGTGCTCATGGTGGCATCACAGTTGCCTTTCTTTCTTTTGCTCATAGTTCTTCATCCCAGCCTGATAAGCCCCCTCAGTATAGCAGCCATGTGACTCATCCACAAACTTCCAACTGACACCAAAATCATTCCTGACTTCTTAATATATGTATGTGCAAACCTAGATAAAAATAAAGGCCAAATATTTAGAAAATAAAACCGAAATTGATAACATTCTCCTTAATTGTAGCTTTGCACTTTCTTCATTTAGCCTCCTTAAGTTTTTCTATTTCTCTCTCATTAGCTATAGTTCTCAATAGGATCATGGCAATTTTTCAAGGTTGGGGAATCAATCTCTCTCTTTCTCCCTCTACCTTTTCTTCTGATTCCTCCCCTTGCGGCCCCCACCTCTTGCTCTGGCTCCTCCCCCTCTGTTCCTCTCCGTTTTCTATTTTGTGATGCTTCTGGTGGGCCTCACGGGGTGGGGTGGGCGTGGCGGCTATTTCCACTGCCCCACCCCAGACTTGGTGCACAGTTTCTAAAGGATGTTGCAATCAAGAGCCCTGGCTGGTCACGCCCTTAGAATATTTGCATTCCCAGCCCAGAGACCTTTCTTCCTAGGTCTCTTTACCAGAAGCTCTGCTCTGAGGTCTTCTTTAGACCCTTCTAGGAAGGCCTCCTGATGGGAGAGGGAGTGATGAGACTTACAGACACTTTCCCGCACTCTGACTCAGCACCCAGTACTTTTCCTCTCCTAGTCTTTCCCCCAAGATCTCTCCCCCAACCCCTCACCTCAGGGTTCATAAAACTGCTGGAGCCTTTTGTTTGGTCCCCTCAGCAGTGAGATGAGCCCCCCATCTGTGCTGATCCACCTGACCCTCCACCAGTATACCTTTCCATGGGGGCAAACGAAATAGGGGGAGTCTGCCTGCCCCAGTTCAGCTTCTTGCTTATCCCACTCTAGGAAGTGATTAAGGGAATACTGCTTTAATTGGCTACTCCAACACCTGGCAGCTCCACTTTCTCCCACAGTAAGCTGAGCTCCTGACATCCCCCTCAGCAAGCCTTCCCACTGCTCTGTGGTCTCACCATCAATTAGGCAATAGCTTCTCAGTACTTACGCAAATTAACCAACTTAAACATTGCCCCATCTCCACGTTGCCCATTTCCATAGAACTAGGAATATCTTTGTGATAACCAGGCAATGAATCTCTTTGACCAACTGATCTTAACATGTAAAATTTTCAGCATTAAATGCAAAGGAGCAAACAGAGGACTAAAATTTACTGAGTGTCTGTTGTTTATGCCACACCCTTTACTTATATAATTTTGCTAAATACTCATAACAACCTTTGTATTTGTTATCATCATTTCCATTTCACAGATGAGAAAACTGAGTAATGCCCCCAAACTCAAATACCCAGCAAGTGGTGGTGTCCGGGCACTAGCTGGGACCTGCCTGCAGTGCACTGTACAGTCTTCCCAGGGGTTACAGGCTGGCCTCCTAGGAACTAATGAGCAGGGGTGCATTGATTAGCTGTGGAATCCACCCATGCCTGGCTCCTGTGTAGGTGGACACAACCCCTGCCCCCAAGTAGGGCTGTGTGTACCTTTGGGTCATCTTTCACCCCCAGAAAGAGGTCATCCTTCAGCCCTTTCTGGCAGTGTTCACACGTGCAGTCAAAGTAGTACTGCTTCTTCAGCTGCTTCTTGCGTTCTTCACTGACATTAAGGAAGTCAATATAGGATACCGTCAGCTCCTCTCCTTCTGAGATCTTGCCCAGGGCCCGGAGCTCAATTCTAGAGCAGGGCAAAGGAAAAGAGTAAATCAAATTCAGGGCTATCCAAGCAGCATTTATGCTCTTCAAGTTTCAAGGAGTTGAATCTCAAAGACAATAACTTCCCTAGCACTTGAGAAAACTCCCATTCCCATTCGGGATGAAAGAAGGTGAAGGGATCAACCAAAAAACATATGTTCATAACACATAGACATAGACAGCAGTGTGGTGACAGCCAGGGGGTAAAGGGGGGTGGAGGAAGGTGGAGGGAGAGAGGCAGGGAGAATGGGGCTGGAAAGACTTCACTTGGAGCAATGGGCACACGATGCAGTGTGCCCATGACGTTTTATTGAGTTGTACACTTGAAAACTCTATGGTTTTGTGAACCAATTTCACTCCAATAAATTTAATACAAAATATTTTTTAAAAAAGAAAGAAAGAGCACTGGCTGGCATGGCTCAGTGGACTGAATGGTGGCCTGCAAACCAAAGGTCGCCAATTTGATTCCCAGTCAAGGCACATGCCTGGGTTGTAGGTCAGGTCCCCAGGAGGGGCGTGTCAGAGGCAACCACACATTGATGTGTCTCTCCCTCTCTTTCTCCCTCCCTTCCCCTCTGTCTAAAAATAAATATGTAAATAAATCTTTTTGAAAGAAAGAAAGCTCGAATTTCTTCCAAAAAGGGGAGATGTGGCCTAACAGACAGTTTTCTAGATAAGTCCGAGCTACTCATTATGACACTCAAATCTGCTCCATTCTGTAAATGGCTCTGAAACCTGCTCAGATAGATTCCTGGTAGACTACTGGTCTTGGTCTTAAAACCATACATAGCTTCCATGCCCACAATTATCCATGTGCAATTATCCAATCAGCTACTGATTGTTAACAAAGCGGGGAGAAATAATAACAAAATGAAAACTCAAACAAGAGAAGACTCAATAGTCATTTCTGCTTAGTTTGGGAACTGCTCCCTCAGAAACACACATATTCAGTTACCCACAATCTTGGACTATTCTGTGTCTAACTATAAGACCCTTCTTATCTCAACCAGTGGTTCAGGCCCACATTATGTGAGGAGACTGATTCAGGAGGTCCTTGACAGCAAACAGAGCCGCTGATTCATTCACTTTTGTGTTTATTAGGGACAGGGCTTTTTAGCTGAAGGTGGTTAGCAAGAACAGATGGCATTTCAATCCCCTTCCAACCTAAACCTGACCCTCCAATGACCTGGCACACAACCCACTTTGCCATGTAATAGATCAAAATGTGCTGAAGATAAAAGCTCACCACAGAACTGACATCCAGGTAAGCCAAACAAGCAGAGATCAGCCTGTGGGCCTCTCCGCCACTCACAAGGCCAGAAACTGCAGAAAACAAGTGGTGAGCCCTGCAAGCTGGACCCTAAGCTGTGCTCCTGTATCTCCCCAGTACTCTAGAGCCTCACTACCCCATGGGAAACCATTGCCCAGAGAGCGAGTATCAGGATACAGAGGTTGGGCAGAGCTTCTGCAGAGAGATCTGTGGTCATTTCTTTTATCTCCCAGAGAGGGTGTCAGACATTGTGTGAAAAGTGGGACAAGATTTCAGCACCACAGAAGCATCCAAGTTCAAGGAATCCTCTTCCACATGCTCTGAAGTGACAATTGAGTAAGCAACTACTGAACAGCAGTGACATGCATGTCCAGGCACTAGAGGTGACCACTTAAGGTTAAAAATCTTTCTCCCAAAGTGGAGTCTACTGACATGCCAAATAAATGAGATAACATATATATAAACAATTCCTATATCACCTAGCAAAATCTAAGTTCCCATTCATCTATTGTTCCTTCTTTCCTTTTTTCCCCACCCCAATTTTTGGCAGCAGCTCTTACTGAAGTGATGAAAGGCAAGAGGGAAAGGGGTGCCTAGTGATTCTACCCACAGCTCTGCTTGGAATCCTAGTATGTTCGAGCTGCAGAGAATCAACCCCCTCATTTCACAAATGGGGGTACTGATGCCCAGAGAAGTGACTTAACTTCCCCAAAGGTCCCATAGCACTTTGGCAACAGAGTCAGGACTAGAATTCAAGTGCCATTCATGTCTCACCACATCATATTGGCCTCACCTCATTGTTTTCAGTCTGCCTCATCAGTCTGCAATGCATGAGAAGTGAGATGCACCAAAGCCTGTGGTTTTAGGACTCTACTAATGTCCTAAATAGTTCCATGTGAGCAATACCTGAGTCAGTGCTGAGTGTGGCTCCCAGGCATTTGGTCACGGTAGGGTCAATAAGCATGCTAAACCCACCAGCCCCTTTTACAGAGGCAGTTTTCCATAATAACATATCCCCATTCAATAGTGATTCAATGGCCAATAAGTTAGAATTTCCAGTAGCTTTACATCCCATCATGGTTAAGCCAGTTTGTACAAGGTCTCCAAGTATCTCAATTTATTTCAATAATATTAGAGAATTTTCAAAACTAAATTAATTTAATGTCACTTACATATAAAAAAATGGGTATGTGTACACCCCATTTAACTAACCTGGAATTGGGGATCAGGGAATGAATAGTGACCACCACTCCATCCTGGATCTCAGACCCCTTCCATCTCTAATGCTCTGCAATTGTATAGTTTAGCCAACTGAGTGACAAGTAACAATCAATTTAAGTATTTTTGTAGAGACTGGGAAGTTCCCTTGAGACACTCTCATCTTAACCTTTGCTCTACAGATGTGGACCAAAATGCCCAGGAGATGATGTGAATCATTCAAAGCCACATGCAGTGCATGCTGACACAGGCTAAGGTACACAAGCCACTCTCCCCTGCACTCCTAAAGCCCAAACTCCCATGCAGCATTTTGTTCTAAATCCAAAGAGCATTTCCAGTATTTCAAGCCCAGCTTGAGGAAAAAGACCCATCTGGGGCCATTTGGTTTTGATGAAAAGTGAAGGAAAGTCAAAAGTAAAATCTAACCCACACTCCTAACTCATAGTTGGCCAGAAGCAGTAAACAGAATACTATGAATAAATAGCTATCAAAATATCACAGTTATGGGTATGATTTTCAGAAATCAGTCTGGGTGAGAAGTTGGGGGTTATAAGCAAACATGTGGCCCTTTAGTAGGTCAGTTATATCAGCAGTCCTCATTTCATAGTAAGCAGGGTTTAGAGGGACAACATGGATTTTTGCCAAGATGATGTGGGCCAAGAAGAATGATCACACTTTGATGTTGGAGGAATAAGAGAAGCAAGGAGTGAAAGAGGGGGAAGAGAGAAAGCTAAGTACCAAAAAGCCATGTCAGGTGGTAGGTGAGTAAAGAAGAAAATTATTAATTTAAATGCTTAAGAATATAGCATTCAAAAAGACGAGACTCTGGGGTGCAGAAGGACATTACAGACAGACAGCAGCCACAGAATCTTGGGAAGGGGTGGCCCCAGCAAACCAGGCAAGTAAGGGAGGTGGGTCAGAGGATCAGGGAAGTTTGCAAGAACTGACCCACCTCATCTGGGTGTGAAACATGGATTTCACTGCCTCATGACTGAAAGACAAAACAGACACCCAAATAGAAATCATTACCATTGACTGATCCTGCACAGCTAGCAAGGGTGTACAGTATTTCAGGTTATGCAATCAAAGCTTTGGCCATAACAACCAGCCCTATCCCAGCCCCTATTGCTGGGCTCACTTGACAAGATGTAGCCTGGTATAGTGGAAAGTCCACTGCATTTAGAATGAGAGGTTCTGGGTTCAAAAGTATGCAGCCCTGGCCAAGAGACTTCCCTTCCCCAGGCCTCCATGTTCTCATCAACAATCTGGCAATAAGATTCATGAGACAATGCATTTTAAAGTAGAATGCTGCCCTGGCTGGTATGGCTCAGTGGATTGAGTGCCAGCCTGTGAACCAAAGGGTTGCCAGTTCAATTCACAGTCAGGGCACATTCCTGGGTTGTGGGCCAGGTCCCCAGTATGGGACGCATAAGAGGCAACCACACATTGATGTGTCTCTCCCTCTCTTTCTCCCTTCCTTCCCCTCTCTCTAAAAATAAATAAATAAAATATTTTTAAAAAATAAAATAAAAGGATGGAAAGCTATTATTATCCCACTAAGAAGTATCTTAGATGAATAGGTGTTGCCTCTTTTGATATCTACCTCACAGAGAGTTTGAACTGTGTATGAATACTGGTTAGGTCACACAGGTAGTAGATAAAAATTGTTGGGGTTAGAATTGGGCCCCTAACATCATGACCAGTGTTCTTTCCACTATGACAGGCAGCTAGACAGGGACTGAAAAGTCACCTTCTCTTGCACACCAACCAAGAAGCCCAGGTAAAACATGGCTGCTCAAAATTAGTGGGTGCATAGAAACCAGAGCAGGTCCTGGAAATGACCTGAAAAATAGGCTCCCAGGTTCCTGTAGCTGTCACAGGTAGTGACAAGAGCCCTGGGTCACCACTGCCTAGTGAAGGGGTGTCCAGAAAGGCCAGCCTTGTGTATGGCTGAATTTGATCCTCTCTGCCAACCAAGCTAACCCTGGATAACAGAAGGCTTAGGAAGGAAAACACAAATGCTTTGAAAAGATTATCGTCTGGATGCAAAATAAACTTCCCTGTCTTGAGTGACTTTCTCAGTTGCTTAAGAGCCTGATGTCATGTGGGCGGGCCCTTGCTTCCAGAAATAGGAAAGAAAAGGGAAATCAGAGTACCTACTATATTGGGGCTTAGAACTGATTCTTGGCTCAGAATCAGAAACTATTGTCTGGTTTCCAGGAAGTTTGGGAGGAAACCTGCTCAATGCCGATGGCTCAGAGTCAACTTGCATATGTCATAAGAGCTTGTCTCTAAGAGCAAAAGCAATATTGCTCAGGTCTCATTCCCCCAAAGACCCTCAGCCTAAGCCATGGGCAATGGATGGTTCATCTTAACTTGTTTGCTGACTCTTCTTTTGTGGTCCACCCCCAAACTCCATTCTTTACCCTCTGTCCCCTCTGGGCCTTCTTGGGAGTAGAGTCAGGGGGTGGGGGTGTTGATGACTGACCTCTGAGGACTCATCACCCTGTTTGCTTGGCACGCTCACTTCAGCTTGGGGTTGGCCAATTAGGAGGAGAGAGAGTTGAGGTGTTTAGTCTCCTGGCTTCCTCCCTGCCGCCCATGGTTCCAGCAGTGGCTGGTTTCTCCACAGGCACAGCCAAGCTGGTGGGGGAGCAGGGAGAAAGGGCCTCCCCCACAGCTGGGGCTATCATCAAGCACAACAGTATATCTTTCGCTTCCAGGTCTAGAGGTAATAATGGTTTCATGCTGCTGCTAGATCCTGGACACCTCACCATTCTTTGTTTGTTGCTTAAATGCTACCCACACTTCTATAAGTTGTCCCTTTATTAAATTCCCTTCAGGTAGACTCTGAGCATGCCTTCTGATATCTGCTGAGACCTTGACTAATATATGCTTCTGCCAAGTGCCTTCTCTGTTGGTGATGTTTTGTAATGACCTCTAGACAGGTAATTCAAGGCATCAAGTTTTAAAATAGTAATTAGAGGTTTATCTGACATATCTAGGCAAGCTCAAGAAACACAAAAAGACTCAGAAATTATCCGTGTGGAATTCTTTGCTATCCCCCTCATTACCTTTCTCCTAGCCACGATTATTCTAAATGAAATTTCTCTTTTCTTCCCATTTGAAATCCATGCTAATTCAGGTTCAACAGTCTACCTTTGGCTTAAGCCAAGTGGAGAAAACATCATAAGGCCTCCCCAACCCCATCACACCACCCCAGTGAAAGACATACTCACTTGCCATTGTTAAATATGACGGTGCAGTTGGGCCAACAGTTGTGGTTCACCAGACCCAGGTTGGGGAAGATGCCCACGCCCACTGCCTGTAGGCCTCTCTGATCACTGAGCGTGAAGCCATTGCAGTTAATCTACCCAGAGGGAAAGATAAACGAGTCAGCTAACAGACACAGACTAGGGACAGAACACCATCCTAGCCACTGAAAGTTTTTAAAAAAATAATAAAATATTCAAAACCAAGTCTAATCCTGGAAGTGCTTAGAGAATGTGGAAATAAACAGTCTCCTAGTCTCTGCATGATTCCAAATTAAGTGCCAAGATTAGTGCCATGGGCAGGTCTTATATTCGCTTCAATACAACACCATCTTGAAAGTTTGGGGTAACTATTTTCTAAAAAGGCCAAAGGTGGAAAAGTTGGTTCTGAAAGTCTCTCCCTTTCCTGTATCAGGGTGTCACATGAGCCTTCCCCAGCATCCGTTTGGTTTCTCTCCATGCACTACTCCGTGTTAGTGGGTATGCCCGTGCACATGCGTGTGTGTCTCCCCTGCCCCCTGCTTTCTTGGTCTACCCACCCTCAACTCCTACAGCTGCTCATAAGATAAAGTTGACACCTTTTTCTTATTATTTGTGTCTGCTGAATATTTATATTCCCAGTTCACAATTTTAAACTCTGATGAGTGTAACATTTATGTCTGAATCCAAGGCAAATCAAGTTGGTTATTTATGGCACTCCCTTTATTTCCTTTTCCTTCAAAACAAGTGGTTCTTTATAGAAACAGGTTCCAAATATCTGCTATCAGGGTATGAAAATGCATAAGAACAAATATAACTTAAAATACATTAACAAATGCACAGAAATGTCTGCTTTATCCTTCTTTACCTTCTATCCTATACTATTCTTATAGTATAAATAAATATATACTATATATACTATAATATACACTGATATATAAATATTCATATGTGTAGCACATGGCTATTTGTTATTGATATTGGAGGACTGTCACTTCCTCCATTCAGCCTCCTGGGCCATTCAGCAAGGAGGTGAAGTTAGGCCTGTCAATACCACTAATAAGCCGTGTTACCTTAGTTAAATTTCTTTTTTCTCTGAGCCTGGGTTTCCCCATCTGTAGATTGGACTAGATGATTTCTATGATCCTTTCAGCTCTACACTCTGGTGATTATGCCATTCTGTGGCCATAGTCGCCATGCCACCTAGGGATGCCCAGAATGGTCCATGACACTCATTCACCCCAAGCCTGTGGAGCCTAACAGCTAAGATTAGCAACTCTGCCACCAGACAGACTGGTTCTAGTCCTTCCATGGACACAAGCTCACTGTGGAAGCCATATAACCCCCCTGGGCCTAGGCTTTCTGTTTATAAAGTGGGAATGTTAAAAGCATAAACTGCACCTTGTATTGTAAAGATTGCATAAAATAATACATGGTAAGATGTGATAGTCAATTTTATGCATGCTGCCCTTGTATTTGGTCAAACGTTTTTCTCTATGTTTCTGTGAAGGTGTTTTTGGATAGATTAGCATTTAAATCAGTAGATTTTAAGTAAAGCAAATTACCCTGCACAGTGTAGGTGGCCTCATGCAACCAGTTAACAAACTTAATAGAACACAGACTGACTTCTCCTGATCACGAAGGAATTCTGAGGGCAGTCGGCCTTTGGACTCAAACTCATTTTTGGAGGGGGGTGTCCTGCCCACCAGTTCATCAGCAAATTTTGAATTTAACAAGCCTCCAGAATCTCAAAGCTAATTCATTAAACTAAATCTTCTCCTCTCAATAGATAGATAGAGGATAGACAGATAGATGTTAGACAGATAGACAGACAGACAGTTCTGTTTCTCTGGAAAACTCTATTATAGAAGCACTGGCACATGGTAAGCACATGATAAGAGATGTTGGTTGTGATCATGCTGTTGCTGTTATTACACTAACTCCCCTGTTCAGATCATCAACACCAGAGAAGGTGCTGGGCTGGCCGGATCGAAGACATCTACCCCCACTGCCCAAAGCCTGCCGATCCTCAGGACTCCCATCCCTGCCTCCTGGACTCTCAGGACTGCAAGAGGCCTGGCTTTGTTGCTACAAGACAGTGCACTCCAAAAGGCCCTTATTTTCCTGTCTCTGGCTTCCATACCCACCAGCCCAGGCTCCCCATTATCCCACCCATCAGATCTGGGAAAAGGAAGGACATTTTTTTTTCAAAGTAACTAATAGGCAGGAAGGGATGGTATCTTTGTCTTCAGTGTGGAAAGGAAGAAATACAGGAAGTGCAGATCAACGAGAAGGTGACATATCATCCAAATCTACCATTCGGACATAATGGAATGTGCCCTGACTGGTGTGGCTCAGTGAATTGAGTATTGACCTGTGAATGGAAAGGTCACAGGTTCAATTCCCAGTCAGGGCACATGCCTGGGTTGTGGGCTGGGTCCCCACTTGGGGTGCATGAGAGGCAACCAATCAATGTATCTCTTGCACAATGATGTTTCTCTCCCTCTTTCTCTTTCCCTACCCTTCTCTCTAAAAATAAATAAATAAAAATTTTTTAAAAAGAGATAATGGAATGTTTGTGTTGGGGTGCCAAATTCAGATAGGTCAGGAATGACCTCATAGTAAGCAAGCCAAGAAAGACAGAGGACTAGATGACAGTTGTTCATTTTAGGGCTCTGTCTCCCTGCAGCTCTTGGCCCCTCCTTCCCACTTTGGCCTGGCAGCATCTGAATACTTCTTCACTGGACAATCCCAGCCGCCACCTACCCCTACTTCATGAGAAATCATACCACGCCAAAGATGTGCGAGATGTACTGCATGCTGAACTGCTGGCTCTGGGGCAGCCAGTACTGCAAGAAGGTGTCCATGTCCACTCTCAGCTGCTTCTGCTCCTCTTCTCCGAAGTTCTCCACATGGTTCTGTAGGTCGTCCACGGAGACCAGACAGCCCTCTGTGAGCCCAGTGCCCTCTCTCTCCACCCTCCACATGATGCGTGCAGCCAGCCTGTGGAGAGGGGCAGGGTTACGGAGACCCCACTGCATTCATTCATTCAACAAACACTTACTGCCTGATGCATGCCGCAATATGGGGCCCAACATACAGCTCTGAACTAGACAGAATTTCTTCTATCATGAAGTTTGTTATAGTGGGGGAGATAAAAACTTATTAAAGATTATTTAAACTAGGGTTAAATGCTACGCAGAAAATACAATAGGGTGACATGATAGAAAGTGGCAGGAGGTGGAGGAGGAACCAAGGGGATCAGGGGAGGTGGCCTAGGGGAGTCACACTCAGGCTGAAAGTGGAATGAACAGGAGCCAGTTCTGTACCGATGGGGAAAGAGCAGCGAGTATATGAAGAAGAAATAGCAAGAAGACTGAGGAAGCTGGAACACGAGTGAGGAGTGAAAAGCAAATAAAGGTGAAGAGGTGGACAGAAGCCAGGCCACATCGGGTCTAGGAGACCACGAAAAAGGTCTTGCAACTCTATGAGGTATGACAGCCTGGGTCTCTCCTGGTGGTATGACTGAGATGAGCACTGGAAGAGTCTACTGGCCTGAGTTCAAGTCTCTTTCCACTCCTTACTGTGTGACCTCCCTGAACCTGTCTAATGACCAGTAAAGTGAGGATAATAACTATTCTGTGCCATGCTAACCTCCAGAAGTATTTGGAAGCCAAAGGGAGGTAATGGATGTCCATATCATGTGTGAACTTACTTATATTCTTAATGATTAGATAAGGAGAAGGTGAAGAAGGCACCTAGGTGAGGAAGCAGTATAAGCAAAGGCCTGGATGCAGCCTCGAGCATGGCATAAGCTGGGAGCAGGGAAGGATCGGGCCTGGCTAGAGCTGAGGGATCAGGAGAGCACAGGGCTGAGTGTGAGACACAGGGGTACATTTAATCCTGAGGGCAGAGAGGGACCCCCTGTTGACTATTAAACAGCCCATACCCACAAAATGAAGCCTATAACGGAGGGACACTTTGGCAACTCTCTGCCATTCACTGACTGCAGGCAGGCCGGTTACCAGGGAGGGTTGGTGGCCTAGGGCAGACCCTGCCTCTGAAGAGAAACCCCCTTGACAAAACACAGCCCTTTTTTTCTCTCATCTGGGTCACAGGGTTATTTCTACAGAGTTGCCCTGCTGGGCACCCCAGGTGCCTGAGAGCCAAGATGCCCCCACATGGAGGCCAAGACAGAACTGGAAAATAATAAGACTCAGTTTGGGGTGTCTGCTACCTCCAAATATTAGGAAGAATGTCACAAAGCTCAGAGAGTTGAGACTAATGGGTGACACATTTCAACCCAGTATCGGAAGAAATTACCAACTGGGACTGTGCAGCTGGAGGAAGTGACCTCCTCATCGCAGGAGATAACATTTGCTTCTGGCCTTAAAGACTAAGATATTAAAGAGATACCTGAATCCCCATGTTCATTGCAGCATTACTCATAGTAGCCAAGACATGGAAATAACCTAATGGCTGTCAGCAGATGAATGGAAAAAGATGTGACATTTTATATATTCAATCATGAAAAAGAAGGAAATCCTGCCACTTGGGACAACATGGATGGAACTTGAGGGCATTACGCTAAGTGAAACAAGCCAGAGAGAGAAAGACAATAGTGCATAGTATCACTCATATGTGGAATTTTTTTAAGTCAAACTTATAGAAGCAAGAATGGAAAAGTATTTGCCAGGGATGGGTGGTGGGGGACAATAGGGAGGAGTTAGTAAAAGGGTACAAACTTTCAGTCATAAGATGAATAAGCTCTGAGAATCTAGTGGAAAACATGATGACTATATTAATAACACAATATTTTATAATTGAAATGTGCTAAAAGAGAAATTAAATATTCTCATACACACTCAAAAAGATAAATATGTGAGGTGATAGGCATGTTAGTTAACTAGATGGGGGGAAGCCTTTCACAAAGTACATGTATATCAAATCACCACAATGCACACTTTAAATATCTTACAATTTACTTCTGGCCAAGATGGAGGCATAGGTAGATATGCTTTGCTTCCTCACACAACCAAAAAAAGAACAACAAATTCAAAAACAAAAAACAACCAGAAATTCTAGAAAATCTGTATGGAAGTCCAACAACCAAGGAGTTAAAGAAGAAACAGTCATCCAGACGGGTAGGAGGTGCAGAGATGGGCAGCCAGTGCAAAGTGGCAAGGTGGCAGCTGGAGGACCAGGAGGTTCCATATTTACATGCGGATAAACCGAGAGGAACAACCAGGGAGCAAGACAGACTGAACAACCCAGGAATCCAGTGCAGGAAAAGAAAGCCTCAAAACCTCTGGCTATACAAAACCTATAGGGGTTGTGGCAGCAGGAGAAACTCCCAGCCTCACAGAAGAGTTTGTTGGAGAGACCCACAGGGTCCTAGAATGTACACAAGCCCACCCACCCAGGAATCAGCACCAGAAGGGCCCAATTTGCTTATGGGTAGCCAGGGAAGTGACTGAAAGCTGACAGAGAGCTGAGCAAGCAGCATTGTTCCCTCTCTGACCCCTTCCCCACATACAGTGCCACAACACAGCAGTGAAGTGGGTTGCCCTGCCCTGGTGAATACTTAAGGTTCTGCCCCTTACAACACAACAGGTGCTCCCAGAAAAAAAATTATGGCCCAGTGGGAAGAACAGATCAAAGCTCCAAAAATAGAACTAAGAGATGAAAAGCTAGCCAACCTATCAGATACAGATCTCAAAACAGCAATGATCAGGACACTCACAGAAATGGTTGAGTGTGGTCACAAAACAGAGGAAAAAGTGAAGGCTATGCAAAATGAAATAAAGAAAAATAGGGAATCAATAGTGAAGGGAAGAAAACTGGGACTCAGATCAATGATTTGGAGCAGAAAGAAGAAATAAACATTCAACCAGAACAGAATGAAGAAACAGGAATTAAAAAAATGAGGAGAGGCTTAGGAACCTCTGGGACAACTTTAAATGTTCCAGCATCTGAATCATTGGGGTGCCAGAAGGAGAAGAGGAAGAGCAAGAAATTGAAAACTTATTGGAAAAAATAATGAAGGAGAATTTCCTCAATCTGGCAAAGGAAATAGGCTTTCAAAAGTCCAGAAAGCTCAGAGAGTCCCAAAGAAGTTGGACCCAAGTAAGCACACACAAACGCACATCATAGTTACATTTCCCAAGATTAAAAATAAGGAGAGAATATTAAAAGCAGCAAAAGAAAAGGAGACAGTTACCCACAAAGGAGTTCCCATAGGACTATCAGCTAATTTCTCAAATGAAATCTTGAAGACAAGAAGGTGCTGGAAAGAAGTATTTGAAGTCATGAAAGGTAAGGACCTCCATCCAAGATTACTCTATCCAGCAAAGCTATCATTTAGAATAGAAGAGCAGATAAAGTGTTTCACAGATAAGTTCAAGTTAAAGGAGTTCATCATCACCAAACCTTTATTATATGAAATGCAAAAGGGACTTACCTAAGAAAAAGAAGATCAAAACTATGAACAGTAAAATGACAACAAACTTACAACTATCAACAACCAAACCTAAAAAAAAGCAAACAAAAATAAGAACAAACTAAGCAAACAACCAGAACAGGAACAGAATCACAAAAATGGAGATCACATGGAGGGTTATCAGTGGGGATGGGGAGAAGGTCCAGGGCATAAGAAGCATAAATGGTAGGTACAAAATAGACAGGGGGAGGTTAAAAATACTACAGGAAATGGAGAAGCCAAAGAACTTATACATATAACACATGGATATGAACTAAGGGGGGGGGGGAATGCTGGTGGGAGGGAGGGTGCAGGGTAGTGGATGATAAAGGGGACAAAAAACTGGGACAACTATAATAACATAATCAACAAAATATACTTAAAAATATCTTACAATTTTATATTGATTATAACTCAATAAAGCAGAAACTTAAATGAATACATACATGCATACAACTGTATGTGAAATTACAAAAAAAAAAAAGAGAAGAAAAAAGAGTAGGATTTCAACATATGGAGCTAAGGGGGTCAGAGAGGCTAACAGAGCCATTTCATTTTGCAGTTTCCTAAAAATGACCAGCACATGATGATTCCAGTCTGTACTTTAACTTCACATCCTACGCACATGGTGAAAATCCCAACTTCACCTTTGCCATCTCCTCTGCTCTCCACCATCAGCTTCATAAGCACCTACCTGCAGCCTAGCGTCAGCCCCTGCCGTAATTGAGCTCCAGGGTCTGGGAGCTCTTGAACTGGGGCTCTCCAGATGTTAGGTAGCCCTGAGATTTCTGGTGATGGTTGCCAGGGGAGGCCACTAGTTGTTGCAAATACAAGTGCCTTTCAGGTGGAGTGGGTAGAGGGCTGCAAGTACAACCACCAAAACTAGTGGCCCTGTGGTTACTTGAAAAGCTCAGTATTCTGTGAAGGGGGCAGATGCCATTAAGCTCTAATTCGTTTTGCCAAATCTACAGATTTTGTTTTTTCAAGAGAGGCCAGAAAACCTCTTTTTTATGTAAAAATTTTCAATTTTTGAACATTGGCAGATCAGTTTTTTTAATTAAGTATTAGGGAGCCATACAGAATGAGTCTGCAGCCAGCTCCAGCCAGTGTCTACAGTTTGGAGCTGCTAACCCGTTCTCCCTCTTAGATGGTCTCCCAGACCTAAAGAGAGTTCACAGAAGTGACCATATTAGTCTCTTTGAGGCTCTGTCCTGACTTGCACTTAGCCCAGCTTCCTTAGGTCTGGGAACGCTGTCACTGCCACCACCCCCATCTGACATTTGGGAATCCCAAACATTATCCCAGGGCCCAGCTCTGACCTGATATTTTCATTGGGTACCTTCCCATGTCTCTTGATGGCCAAACACTCATTTTTGTGGTTCAGCCAAGCGTCCTTCTGGCAGGTGCGGTCACAGTAACGGGCAAACTTGCACTGCCCACAGTGATGGAGCTTCTCCTGCCTCTTGAAGCAGGTGTGGCACACAAAGTTAATGAGGCTGGAAATAGAGAAAGAAAACATGATTGAGTTCACAGGGGCACCATGTAACGGAACCACATTGGCCTTTAAAAGAGTGGGGGTCTGCTACTGGCTCAGTGGTCAATCCTGTCTTTCTAAGCTTCAAACTCCTACTTTTCAAAATGAGAGGCTTGGGTTTCCAAAGGTCCTTTTTAGCTGTAACTATTCTTTTAGCAGATATTTTAAAGTGAACCAAATGGGAACACTATTGAGCTCTGCATATAAGCCTTTCAATTTAATTCATCAAGTATAGGTTTATGACCTATAGGACTGGGATTACCACAAGTTCCCAAAGGAAGAGTTGAACTTGCAATAATCACCATGCAGTGTGAGGAGCACTATAATAAGGGAGGCACAAGGTGTTCCTGGAATGAATTGGAGAAGATACTTGAGGAACCCCAGGAAGCTTTCTGGGCCAAGGGAGTGTGAGTGGAAATTCCTCATGGTCCCATTGCCAAAAGTCACAGGTTATTGGCACGATGGCATGGTGGTGGTGGAGGGGGTAGATTCTGTGTGATGTATTATTATCATTGTTGAAATGTACTGTCCCTTCTCCCAAAGAATAAAATATCATAACTATCCACAGTGTGATGCATCATGAAACAATGTACTTTATACAAAATGAGGTCTACATATTATGACATGTCTCAGTTCTGTGTTTTGCAACACTAAGAATTACAAAGTTAGCCATGGCCAGGTGGCTCAGTTGGTTGGAGCATCGTTCCATACACCAAAATGTTGTGGATTCAATCCCTGGTCAGGGCACACACCTGTATTATGTGTGGGTTTGATCCCTGGTAGGTGTGTGTGCAAGAGGAAACC
>PVKU01004507.1:26585-145446 GCA_004027475.1 Anoura caudifer | reverse complement strand
TCAACACAATACATTTTTAACTGAAAGATAAACTAACTGTTATGGTTTACACCTGTGACTACAAGAAAAAAATTCAGAACCTAAGGACCTATTTGAATTTCCAATTATCTTTATTTTCACATATCCCAAGAAGTAGAAAATGCAAACAGGTTGGCAATGGACATTAGAGCAAGACAGTTTCTGTATGATTAGTCAAATCAAATATTTGGCTCTGTTTCTTGGAATAAGGTATCTGCCAACTGTCAAATGTCAGGCTAGATGAGTTTGGAGAAGAGGAGAGGAAAAGCAGACTGGGAAAGAGGGATTCTTCTGTTTACATTGTCACATTTCAGCACCATTAATGCACTGTTGTCATGAAGCATCAGTGTCTTTTGTCTAATATTCAGTCCAATCCTACCATCTGGACAATTTGGTTCACTGCTGCAGATTAAAAACCCAGTGTAGTCAGGGTTTATTTTTTGTCATTGCTTAATAATTTTTACTATTTTTCTAATGAGAGAAGAGTTTACCTGTTTCTTATTAATACAATCTCATTTGACTTTAAATTTTGGAGCATGTTAACTTTTCCTGTTTTTTAAGTGCATTTTATTGATTATGCTATTACAGTTGTCCCATTTTTTTTTCCATTTGATCCCCTCCACCTGGTATCCCCTTTCCTCCAGCAATCATTCCACATGTAGTTCATGTGCATGGGTCATGCATGTTAAGTTCTTTGGCTTCCCTTTTTCCTATACTACTCTTAACATCCCCCTGTCTATTTTGCTCCTATCAATTATGATCCTTCATCCCTATACCATTTCCCCCTTCCTCACCCTCCCCCCTCCCAACTGATAACTCTCTATTTGATCCCTGTACCTATGATCCTCTGTTCCTCTTCTTGTTTGCTTAGTTTGTTTTTCTTTTTGTTTTTCTTTTTTAGGTTCAGCTGTTGATAGTTGTGAGTTTGTTATCATTTTAATGTTCATAGTTTTGATCTTCTTTTTCTTAAATAAGTTCCTTTAATTTACATGTAATAAAGGCTTGGTGATTTAGCCCTTCAGCTTTACCTTTACTGTGCCTGGGAAGCACTTTATCTGCCTTTCCATTCTAAATGATAGCTTTGCTGGACACAGTAATCTTGGTTGTAGGTCCTTGATTTTCATCACTTTGAATACTTCTTGCCTGAAAAGTTCATTTTGAGAAATCAACTGACAGTCTTGTAGGGACTCCTTTGTAGATGACTGTCTGCTTCTCTCTTGTTGTTTGTAAGTTTCTCTCTTTGTCTTTAACCCTTGGCATCTTAATTATGATGTGTCTTGGAGTGGGCCTATTTGCATCCATCTTATTTGGGACTCTCTGTGCTTCCTGGACTTGCATGTCTATTTCCTTCAACAAATTAAGAAAGATTACTTTCTTTATTTTTTCAAATAGATTTCCAATTTCTTGTTATTTCTCTTCTTCTGGCACTCCTGTGATACAAATGTTGGACCTCTTGAAGTTGTCCCAGAGGCTGCCTATACTACTACCCTCATTTTTTGGATTATTTTTTCTTCTTGTTGTTCTGATTGGTTGTTTTTGCTTATGTTCCAAATCATTGATATGATTCTTAGCTTCATCCACACTACTGTTGTTTTCTTGTAAATTGTTCTTTATTTCATTTAGTGGGTCTTTTTTATGATGCTGATGTCTTCACTAAGATCCTTGAGCATCCTTACAACCAGTGTTTTGAACTCTGCATGTTATAGATTGCTTATCTCCATTTTGTTCAGATCTTTTTCTGGAGTTTTCATCTGTTCTTTCACTTGGGCCATGTTTCTTTGCATCTTCATTTTGGCAGCCTCCTTGTGTTTATTTCTATGTATTAGGTAGCCTCCTTGTGTTTATTTCTATGTATTAGGTAGAGTTGCTTTGACTCCATGTCTTGGTAGTATAACCTAATGTAGTAGGTGTCCTGTAGGGTTCAGTGGCACAGCCTCCCCTATTATCCAAGCTGGATACTCAAGGCATGCCCCTTGTGTGGACTGAGTACACCCTCCTCTTGTAGCTGAGCCTTGGTTACTGTTGGCATATCAATGGGAAGGATTTGCACAGGCCAGTCAGCTACAAGGATTTGCTGTGACCGCTGACCACCAACCTCCATCCTCCATGGAGGATCAGCTGTGCAGGGGCAGGGTGGCAGTGCTCTGAAGTGGTCTTTAGCTGTCCACAGGTTACTTTGGCCCTGGGGTTTCCCAGGTGGTGCAGGCCAAGGTGAGTCCCCACCTGTGTTTTGCTCAGGGCCTCCTTTCATGAACTATAAAGCAATCTGAGAAGGCTACTACTTGTGCTGGGCTTGGAGATTCCCCAGTGAAGCCAAGCTATGAAACTAATCTGGCTGCTGATAGTGCCTGGTCTGGAGCTCACTGACACCAGCTATTATTTGTTTGATAGAATTTAGGAGGCTGTGAAGCATGAGCTAAGACCAGCCATTCATATGGAAAAGCAGCTTGGGTGGGCCCATAAGTTGGGTGGGGCAGAGTCTCTGGGGATCTCCAAGGTGGGTCAAATAATGTTAGCCTGGTTAATGGCATCTCAAATATGGCACTGGCCTCCCAGCTCCAGGAGACTGTGGGGGGAGGGCTCAGAAAAGGGACAATGGCTTCTGCTAGCTCCAATGCAGATACCCTAGCCTCTCCTGGTATGCCGATGTGCTCTTCAAACTGCCACCTCTGATGCTCAGAGGGAGTGAGCATGAGTAGGTGAGTTCATGTGTGGGTTTTTTTTAAGAGGATCTGCTTGGGCCTCTAGAAGTTTCTTCTGTTGACTCAATCCCCACTGGTTTTTGCAACCAGAAGTTGTAGGGACTTATCTTCCTGGCACTGGAACCCTGGGCAGAGGTGCTTGGTATGGGTCAGAGGCTCCTTATTCCTGAGATATCCCTCCTGAGTTTTTTTTCCCCAGGTAGAGTTATATAATTTATTGTGATACATATGGACTAATTGATTCTTTAGTTAGAATACAGACAGTGCTGATCTAACCACTTCATGTTACAGATAAAATAAAACAAACAAAAAGAAAAAAAATAAACCCTGATCCTGATATTCTGAGAGTTGGAATTACATTCCCAAAGTCACAAAACTGATTGAATAGAAGACATTGATTAGAACACAGATCTTTTTACTCTTAGTCAATTATTTTTATACTATAATTTTATATACTAATTATAGGATGATGTCTCTAATTGCCTTTTTTTCTTTTTTTTTAATTGTTGTTCAAGTACAGTTGACTTCATTTTCCCTCTACCACTGCCCCTCACCCCAGCCATCCCTACTTCCCACCCTTGATCTTACCCCCCTTTGGTTTTGTCCATGTGTCCTTTATAGATAGTTTCTCTTCATATTGTATAAATCACATTTTCTCTCCAAAATTTTCATCCATCACACATGGGTGAGAGACTAGCACATTCTACATCTCTGCCCCTCCTGCTGGTCTCAGTGGCTATGGTTTCTTTAATTCCATAATTATCAGACTTCCATTAAACTCAATTTCTGGTGTTTCTGAGTAAGGGTTGTTCTATATTTTAGTTTTAATTGTGATGTAGTTGTGAGAAGTGGTGAGCCATGTCTGCCTACGCCGCCATCCTGACTTGAAGCCACAAATTGTATATATCCACTTTCATGTTTTATATATTTCATCTAAAAAATTCTGATTCCCCAAAAGTGTTAATCCATCAAGACTTCTTTTCAGTAACAAACATAGTATACAGAATATATTTCTGAAATCAAGCACATAATTTAATCTTTTCTAAGACACAGAGATTTTGAAAATATAAATAAAAACAAGAAACTAAATTTAGATATGACTTTTAAAAATATCTGACAAAATTTGTACTCTTTATCAAAATTATAATCCAAAAATAACAAATGGTTCTTATTACATTCAATAATATGATATTGTTTAAGCAAAAGGATTATTTTTTATTTTATTTTATTTTATTTTTCAATGAACTCTGAACTTTTTGTTGGCCTCCTGCCTTGCCAAGGGATGCCCCACTTCTGCCTTTAATGCCTCAAAACTTTAGTGTCTTGACCTCTGACACCACTTTGCTGTCCACAGTCCTGCAAGTCATGGCCTTTGATGGCTTGTAAGGAGTGGCTCTTGCCCAGAGCACAAACAAGATTTAAGTCCTCCCCCTCTTCCAGTAGGCTGCAGTAAGTCAATCTCAGGCTCCAGCTTGACCTTGCTGTTCAGCAGGGCCTGATACTCCTGGGCCTGGTGCTGCCCCTCTGTCTGGGCCACCTCTGACTCCAGGTGCAGAAGGATCCCATCGAGTTGTTCCATCTGCATGGCATAGCACATCTCCACCTGCCTCATGCTGTTCTCCAAATTGACCTTCAGATTTCTCATTGAGTCCAGCTCAATCTCAAAGGACTGGACCATACATCTTAGCATCATGAGTGTACGCTCAGCAGCACCTATCTCAGTGGTCTGTGAGGTGACCACTATGGTGCTCTCCTCAATCTGATGGACCCAGTACTTGTCTAGCTACTCTTGGTTCTTCTGAGCCAGCTCTCCATACTGGGCCAGATATCTGCCATGATTTTGCCAGAGGTCCTGAGATTTGGAGGCATGCAACGCCATGGTAAATCCAGAATTGGTAATCTGGTTTTGTAGAATGTTTACTTCTCCTTGTGGTTCTTCTTTATGAAGAGCAACTCCTCCTTGAGAGCCTTGATCTGTCTCCAGCTGTAGCTGAATGATATTAGTGTCATCAATGACCTTTAGGAGTCCACTGATGTCATTCTCCACAGACTTGCACATGGCCAGCTCTGTCTCATACTTGACTCTGAAGTCATAGCAGCAAGTGGGGTGTTTATAATCTGCAGAATGATGTGGGTATGGCCCACAAAATTTGCAAAATATCTAATCCCTCAGCTCCTCCATGGTCTTGAAATAATGACCCCAGTTTCTGACCTGGGGTTCCTTCCTCTCTAGGTGTTCCCGGATTTTGATCTCTAGTCTCTTATTATCAACCTCCAGGCTTCTCACCCTCTCCAGGTATGAGGTCAGGCAGTCATTCAGGCACTGCATAGTCTCCTTCTCACTTGCTATGCCCCCAACATCCCTGCTGCCAGGTCTCCAAACTCCCAGCTGCCCAGCATATTGGTGGAGTTGGACACCAACATCCATGAGATTCTGCGAGCCCAAGCCCCCAGAGTCTGCATAGATGCTGGCTGTGTTATTGGCCACTGGACCAGGTGGCTGGGCAACCACATGGAGCCCAGGGTCCAGTAGCTTGTGGTGAAGCTTGAGCGTGTGCTGAAGCTCTTGTTTTTCAGGGAGGAAGGCAAGAAGTGGATATTCAGGTTGAAGCTGCCTGTTTTTCATACGAGCTTTGTCAGTGTTAAGAAGATAATTAAATCCTCCTCAAAAGTTTAGCATCAAATTTCATTCTTACAATACACAGAAACAAAAACATGAAATCAATTATTTTGGTTAGAAAAGGTTCTAAAAAAGAAAATGGACTTGTCATTTGAAATCATTCAGAACTTTTAAAATGTATGATAGTACAAGATAGCACACCACTAACTTACTATAAATATAGTGGCAACTTCTTGAGATCCATTATTGTCGTGTAATTTTATAAAAGCATTCTTAAAAACATTTTGTTGTTTGATGTAGACAAATGAATCAGAATGCTTTCAATCAAATACTATTAACTAATGACCTCCTAAATATACAGTCTTAAGCAATGTAAAAGAACTTGAATAATAAAAGTATGTGATAGATACAATATTACATATTATTTGTTCTATGTTTTTATTACACATTTTATCTGTAATACTTATTAAAGGTGAAAGCTAATTTTTGAAAAATTGTACTTTTTACTTTATTATAAAATGGCACTTATTTTGTTATATACTATGTATTAACATATAGACATTTTATAATTATTTTTACTGCTTGACATTATGAGAACTCATTAAATTTTTGTCACTTCAGATATAAAAAATTATCTTCTTTAAAGAAGATGTTATTGATGATACTCTCAAATGCATTTGTGATTCCCCTGGTGGAGCTAAGCTAGAGCAGAAAGGGAGCAAAAATTCAAGGTCTTGGGGAGAGTGTCTAAAACAGGCAAGCCTGGTACCAAGAGGGTCCAGAGAATGGGGAGAGGAGTTTGGCAAGACATGTAAAGCAAGGTAAACACTCTTCTGGGTTTGGAATAATAACACAAGCACAGTCTAAGCCTCATAGAGGTTGACAGTGGTTGGTGGAACATAAACATGGGATAAACTCCGGGAGCAAGAAATATGTAGTCAAGAAAGAAATCAAAAACCAAAAAATTATAAATTAATGAAATGGTAGATTTGGTCCAAGGAGTCTCAAATAAGATTCTAATTACCCTAAGCCAATAGACACTGGATATAATTTCTGATGGGTATTTTTGTTGATTACAAAATCCACACTTGTAATATTTCTGATATAAAATGCTATTTAAGTAATTACACAATAATTTGAGAATTCCACAAAGGAATCTGGTAGGAAGATAATGTCCATCTAGCTAGTCATCTACATATGTTCAGTGTCTTGTAGAAAGATAGTGATATATGAGAAACAATTCACTCTAAAGAAAACCCTAGATTTCATCCATTTAAATTATTTTTTATCCATGTTTCTCCAAATTTTTCCTAATAGTAGACATTGTGGAGATGATTTAATTCAAATCAATATACTTTGTATAAAGTATATATTATACACAATAAAAAGTTGTAAAAATCATTTATTTAATTTTTTTCTCCAGGTTCAGAAGTGACAAAGTTCCAATTCATGTGCATACTTTTTTGAAACTATGATAGCTTTATATAAATATGGTCTGTTGCATGTTTTTTCCTGTTTGCAAACAAACATTGGTAATTCAAATAAAATCATTACTACTGAATTTTATATAAATTGGTTACAGTTTAAGAATCTCAAAACAGTAAAAGGTCAGACATTTTAGAATTAGAAATATTGGCAGGAGTGGTTTAGAGCAAGAAGAATGAAAAATGTAGGAACTGCATAATGTGATGGATCATGAGAAAGGCCATAAGAGGATAAAGGAAATAAAGGTATCAGATCAAAAAGAAGTTTTTATTGTGGTGATGTTGTCTGAAAATTTTTCTATTTACTTTTTTCTTCACTCCTCAGGCTAGATACCTGCTTTCTAATCTGCTGCATATCTGAACAATATCTCAGATCCATTTTTGGAAATTTGTCTAGTATTTTACAGGTGTAATCACCTAAACATTTTTTAAAAGTTTGGACTTTTTTGTGTGACTTAAACTGATTTTCCTATGTCTGCTTTTCACTGGAGAAGTAAATCTTCTAAGGAATCCCTATAGGTGGTTCTCCAGTTGCTGAGGATCAATTGCTGGGGTTGTGAAACAGGTAAAAAATGATTTTCTTTTCTCAGTGTTTGTGAGGTAATTAGTCTACTACCACCCTATTAGAATAAGGGCTTTTTGTGAGAATGTAAACTTCAGATTTCTTCAGAAGTAAGCCATCTGATGCAGTCCTATTCAACCATTTTGTAGCATTAAAGTTTTTATGTGAAGAATCTAATCAAACAAGCATACAAAATATCACCAGAGACATTGAAATAAAGAACAAATTGACAGTAGCCAGCAGGGAAGGGGTAAGGTGATAATGTGGGGGGAAAGTGGGGGAAGGGTTGTCAAGGAACATGTATAAAGGACCAATGGACAAAGCCAAAGGGAGGTAGGATGGAGGGTTGGAGGTGGGGATGGGTGGGGAGGTGGGAATGGTGAGAGGAAAATAGAGAAAACTGAACTTGAGCAACAATAAAAAAGATACAAGCAATAAAAAAAACCCTAATCATTTAAGCAGTTACTGAAAAAGTCCAGTTTCTTCTGCCTTCTTTGTTCCAGTATTAACACTCCTTAAAAAACTAGATGATATTCCTTCAGTTACATATATATATATATATATAAAATTTGATTATGTATTCGTTTGGGTGTGCAGTTTAGTGATTGCATAATAGAGTGCACCACCCTCTCCCATGGAAATAGGGTAGGGGTGGTGAAGCGCCAAGGGTTGCACATGAGCCACAGCTGCAGGCAGCTGAGAACCTGCTACAGTTGCACTGACAACCAGAGCAGCAAAGGATTCTGGGGACTGCCTTTAAAATGAGAGCTCATGCAAACACTAGGCTCATTGTTTTCCTTTCTCTCTTGGCTGCCTCCCGGGCTGGAGTTCCTGGGCCTTAGGCTTCCAGATCTCAATGGTTTGAGAGTGTTTCTGGTGCCCCTCCAGGGCTTTCCTGGAACAGTGTTTGCTAGGCCTGGAAGAGGGGAGGGAAGCTGTGTGGCTAGGACAAACCCCTGCCCCTACTCTGATTAGGAATCCTCAGTGGCAGTTCCCAGATGCCCACCCACTCCTCCTGCAGCAGTGGTTCTCCCACTCCAGCATGGGACTTGGCCCAATGGCACCAATGTGTAGGACAGGGCTCAGCAGACAGGTGTTGGTCATGAAAGCCACATGAGCAGACAATGAGACCCATGACCCTCCCCTACATGGGAAGCTGCAGGGGTGGTGATGACTGGACCTGTGCTGTGCAGGTCCTACCTGGCCAGGCATACAGATGCACCAGCATGCAGTGGCCAGAGAAAGAGAACAGTGTGCTTTGAGTAGGATGCCTAACACACAGACTCCAAAGGGTGCCTGAAGCTAGACAGCACCTGGAAACCAGTTAAACCACCTATGTTTCTTAAAGGATGATGCCTTTGGGTGGCAGAATAGGATCCTGGGCGATGTTGAATTGAAATGGCAGAGAGTGGCAGGTGATTTTCTTTGGATGTTTTGACGTAAACAGGCTTTGAGACAGGAACCTGTTATTATTTCAAACTTTATATACTTTAAATAAAAGAGTCTTTTTCCTTTCTAGCAAACTCTGTCTCAGAGTTTTTGTCTCTTGGCAATGAGTGGCAGGACCCCCACTGGTTGTTTGGTTACAGTTAGACAATAATATACTTTACATAGTTCTTACCTCAGTATTTCCAGTACCCCAACTGGCACCATACATAGTTATCACAATATTATTGACTATATTTCCTATGGTTGCTTACTTTTCCATGACTATTTTGTAACTGCCAATTTGTACTTCTGAGTCCCGTCACCTCTTTTATCTGGTTCCCCTACCCCACCTCTGGCAACTACAAGTTCTCTGTGTCTATGAGTCTGTTTTATTTCTCTTTTTTCATTGATTTTTTTCTTTAGATTACACATATAAGTGAAGTCATATGGTATTTGTCTTTCTCTGCCTGACTTATTTCACTGAGCATATTACACTATAGGTCAATCCATGCTGTTGCAAATGGTAAGAATGCATTCTTTTTTTATAACTGAGTAATATTCCATTGTGTATGTGTATTACTACTTTTTTTATCCACTCACCTATTAATGGACACTTGGGCTGGCTCCAAATCTTGGCTATTGTAAATAAAACTCCTATGAATATTGGGAGTGCATATATTCTTATTAATTAATGATTCTTGTTCATTGAAGAATATTATGAGTATTTTAAAGAATGTATTAATAAACAAGATAACACACAAAGACTTAGCCCAGCAAGTGTTAAAACTTATTAAAAAAACTAGTATAATCATAGTATCACAGGACTGGCACAAAAACAGAAATACAGTTTACCATTGAACAACAAAGGTCTGAATTGCACAAAAACACTTACATTCAGATTTTTAAAAAATAAATATAATGTAAAATGTTTTGGAGATTTCCAGCAATTTAAAAACATAGACAAATTATTTTTAAACAAATGTTAGGACTTCCGGCCAACATGGAGGCATAGGTGGACATATTGAGCCTCCTTGCACAACCAAAATTAAGGACAACAAAGATCTGGAAACAAAAAAACATCCAGAACTGATAGAAAATTAAACTGTATGGAAGTCCGACAACCATTTATCCAGACCAGTAAGAGGGGTGGAGTCATGGCAGGAAAAAGTGGAGGTTGGTAGAACCTGGCATGCAGGCAGCAGTTCGAAGATCCAAGGCATACAGGTGGTGGATAGCGGACCCTGGGCACCAGGTGGTGGCTGGCAGGCCCAGTGGGGCCACCCAGGGCGGCTGGCTGACCAGGTGGTCCCACATTCACATGCAGACAATCCAGGTGAGAACAGAACAGGACAGACCTTGCAACCCAGGGCCCCAGTGCCAGAAAATAAAACCTAAAAACACCAATTGAAAACACTTGTGTGGGTTGAGCTGTTAGGGGAGACTCCCAGCCTCACAGGAGAGTTTGTTGGAGAGAACCACAGGGTCCTGGAATGTACACAAGCCCACCCACACAGAAATCCACACCAGAAGGGCCCAATTTGCTTGGGGGAAGCAGCTGAAGGGACTGGAATCCAGGAGAGCTCGGAGCAAGCACCATTGTTCCCTCTTGGACCCCACCCCCAGATACAGCATCACAACCCAGCAACTGGGTTCCCTACCCTGGTGAACACCTAGGGCTCCGCCCCTCATTACATAACAGCCTTGGCCAGACCAAAAAAAAAAAAAAAAAAATGGCTCAAACAGGAGAACAGATCAAAACCCCAGAGCCAATTCATCTAAGCGACCAAGAGATAACCAACCTATCAGATGCACAGTTGAAAGCTCTGGTGATTAGGAAGTTCACAGAATTGGTTGATTTTGGTCTCAAATTAGATGAGCAAATGAAGGCTACAACAAGTGATATGAAGAAAAACGCACAGAGTGATAGAAGGAAAACTGGGACTCAAATCAATGGAGTGGACCAGAAGGAAGAAACAAACATCCAACCAGAAAAGAATGAAGAAACAAGAATTCAAAAAAATGAGGAGAGGCTTAAGAACCTCCAGGACATCTTTAAACGTCCCAACATCCGAATTATAGGGGTACCAGAAGGGGAAGAAGAAGAGCAACAAGTGGAAAACTTATTTGAACAAATAATAAAGGAGAACTTCCCCAATCTGGCAAAGGAAATGGACTTCCAAGAAGTCCAGGAAGCTCAGAGAGTCCCAAAGAAGTTGGACTCAAGGAGGAACACACCAAGGCACATCATAATTCCATTAGCCAAAATTAAAATGAAGGAGAGAATTCTAGAAGCAGCAAGAGATAAGGGCACAGTCACCTACAAAGGAGTTCCCATCAGACTGTCAGTGGACTTCTCAAAAGAGACCTTACAGGCAAGAAGGGGCTGGAAAGAGGTGTTTGAAGTCATGAAAGTCAAGGACCTACATCCAAGATTGCTCTATCCAGCAAAGCTGTTATTTAGAATGCAAGGGAAGATAAAATGCTTCTCAGATAAGGTCAAGTTAAAAGAGTTCATCATTACCAAGCCCCTATTATATGAAATGTTAAAGGGAGTGATCTAAGAAAAAGAAGATAAAAAATATGACAGTAAAAAGACAGCAAACTCATTGATATTAACAACCACACCTAAAACAAAAGCAAACTAAGCAAACAACTGGAACAGGAGCAGACACACAGAAATGGAAATCACATGGAGAGTTAGCAACAGGGGAGTGGAAGGAGGAGAGAGGGGCAAAAGATACAGAGAATAAGTTGCATAGATGGTGGGTAGAAAATAGATGGGGGAGGGCAAGAGTAGCATAGGAAATGTAGAAGCTAAAGAACTTATGACACATGGACATGAACTAAAGGTGGGGAATGTGGGTGGGAGGGGGTGTGCAAGGTGGAGGGGAATGATGGGGAGAAATGGGGCAACTGTAATAGCATAATCAATAAAATCTATTAAAAATTTTTTAATCCTATATCATGAATGCATAAAATATGTGTATACAATACCTTATTTTATCATTTACTATCATTAAATATATACAAATATATTATAAGTTAAATTTATCAAATATTAGACACACAAATATATATAGACCATACCATTTACAGTTGAGGGAAATGTAAATGAATGTAAAGATGCAGCTTAAATCATAACTGCATAAAATTAACAGTAGTACATAATGTACTACTGCAATAATCTTATAGCTGCCTCCTATGGTGTGAACTACACTAGGCTACCATGAAGCAACCATATTGCTGTTTCTTCATTATCAATGCATGGATCATTATACCTATAAATAAATAAAAATTTTTTCACATTATCCATTTTTGATGTCTAGAATTTCTGAAACTTATAATATCTATAGTGTTTTGTATTATATGAGACAATATTGATGTAGGCTCCAACACAGGATTCATCTCATAAAAAGACAATGTAAATGTAGATCATTGATAAATATAGTACATAACTGTACATGTATTTCATCTTTCTTATAATTTTCATAATAACATTTTATTTCCCTTGGCTTACTTTAGTGTAAGACTACGGCACATAATACAAATAGCATACAAAATAGTGTATGTTGACTATTTATATCATCAGTAAGTCTTTCAGTCAACCTTACACTATTAGTAGTTATGGTTTGGTAAAGTCAAAAGTTACATGCAAATTTTTGACTCCGCAAGAGATCATCTCCTCTAACCCCAGCATTTTTTAGGGTCAAGTAGTATTTATCAATGGAACAGAGTTAAATCTAGAAACATAAAAGTCAATACAGGAACTTAATAATGTACACAAGATACTAAATACAATTTATATATATATATATATTGGGAAAAATTATATCAGATGTTTCTATACATTATATATAAAAAGTAAATTCTTTATGAATTAAAAACAATATGTAAAAATGGTAAAGATACTCAAAAATAGAAAAGTTTAAAATATAAGTACATAATTTATTCACAGTAAGAACCCAGAAATCATGAAAGCAGCAATCTACATATTAATCACATAAATATGAAAATCTTATTTGACAAAAGTCATAACAAAATCAGAAAAAGGATTGATAGAACAGGAGAAAATAATTGTAAACAAATATTAGATAAAGAGTTAATTTCCTTAATATACATAATGGCCTCTACAAATTACTAAGAAAGACAGGTAATAAAGTTTCTTTTGTTTTTAAAGGCAATGGAGTTAACAGGTATTTCACTATAATATAGATTTAAAATATGAGAAAATATTATTAGTCCTCAGAAAAGTGAAATTGAAATAATAGATGCTACATCTATTGGGTTGGAAAAATAATAATAATAATAAAAGCATCCAAACTTGCTAGAGTTGTGAGTACACTTAGGAATGTAAATAACTACAAGGTTTTTAAAAAATAATGCAGTATTTAAATAACTATTATTGAAAGTTTACTTTAGCATTTAGCTTAGTATTTAAATAATTTAAATAATTATTTTTTTAAATATGTATAGCATTTGACTGAACTCTCCCATTTCTTAGTATTTATCAAATAGGAATAAAACTACCAGGATTAAAAGATAAATGTTCCAAGATATTTATTAGAGCATTGTTAGTAACAGCAAAATCTTGAAACAAACTTAATTTTCCCCAAAATTGAAATGATTAAATGGAACATCTATTGATGATTGGTATATACGTAACATTGATTATTATGCAGCTATTAACACGAACTAGGTTGACATATATATTGCCTTGGAAGGATATCAACACTATATGTTAGATCCAAAAGCAAGCTATAGAATGAATGTATGTTGTGTGTGTTTATGTGTGTGTAGCAATCTGACTTTTAAAACATGTGGACATAATGTTTTGAAATGTTCTATACACAAAATGAAATGTACATAAGTTCAAAAGTCAATTTGCTGTTAATGATTATAGTGGATATTGGAAAAAGAAAAAAACTGTTAATTTTGTTTTAAATACATCTACTTATTTTTAAATGTTAGCAATTGATTATTTTATAACTTAGACCACTGAGAAAAAGAAGCAATGAATTATTTCTAGTTTTTAACTCTATAAAAGGTAAAAATAATTTGGTTAGCATACTTACAATAATAATATAGGTGATTATAATTATTTACATTTTACTTATGAAAAACTTGAGTTTCAAAAAAGTTAAATGACTTATCCAACGACACAAACTAAAAAATGCTGGTACCAAGACTCAATAACAGGTATTTATGTCTATAGTCCATATACTTTTTAATTCAACCCCTTGTTTCTTGATTCTGTGTGTGTTGATTTTTTCCGATTGACAATTGGATGATTTAAATTGGCTGTGCATTGATCCACATTATGTTTCTTTGATGTGTGGACTCAGATAGAGAGTGAAAGTCTTAGGTGCTTCAGAGAATCACAAAGATAAGAGGACTTCTAATGATTTAATGTCTTTCCTTTTTAATCAAGAAAACCTAGGAAGTAGAAATTTACTTCTCAACATGGCTTAGTGGTTCAGATCAAGTGCTTTGGAGTCAATATCTAGTATCATTCCCCAGCTAAGTCACTTATTAACAAAATGGCATTCACTACTGAACTCCACAAAATCTTCCACCATTTTCAGCCATTCAGGCCAAAAAGCAGGCAAACAAACAAAAAACAAAACTAAGGCATATCTTCAAGTTTCCCTTTCTTAACACTTCACATCAAATCCATCAAATCCTGCTATTTTGTCTTCCAGAATATCTTTAATTAATATGTGCCTTCCATATCCACTGTAAATACAAGCTACCCTTATATTTTGCTGTAGCCTCCCAAAAGTTTTCTTTTCACTCGCCTTTTTCGAATTCATTGTTTGTAATATTCCCTACTTTTAAAATGTACATCAAATCAAGTTACTCTTCTGCTTAAAAGACCTACATGGAAGATAGCTCTCAGAAAAAAGTACACGCTTCACCATGTTCTATAAAGCCCTTCATGACCTGGTTCCTACCAAATGCTCTGGCCTCATCACTCAAACACACTCACTAGTCCAGAGTTAATATGGTTTAATTTAAGTTCCTTAGGTGTGCCAAGTTATTTTATGGTTCAAGGCCTTTCCCCTCACTTTTTCCCATATCTAGAAGTCTTCTCCTTGGCTGTTCTCATAAGTGGTGCATTTTCACTCTCCAGGTCTTATATTAAACTTTACTTCCTCACAGTTCTAGAGATCAGAAGTCTGAAATGGGTTTTACTGGGGTAAAATCAAGGAGCTGACAAGGCTGACCTCCTTCTGGAGGATCTAGCAGAGAATTCATTCTTTTGTTTTTTCCAGCTTCTAGAAGCTGCCTTTACTCTTTGGATCCTGTCCACTTATTACATCTTCAAAGTTAGGAGTTTAGCAACTTCAAATCTCTCCTTGGCTTTGACCCTCGCACCTTCCTTTTTTAAGGATGCCTGTGGTTACATTGGGCCTATCCAGATAATCCAGGATAATCTCCCATCTCAAAATCCTTAATTCACTCACATCTGCAAAATCCTTTTTCTCATATAAGGTAACATTTTCAGGCTCTGGGGATTAGGAAGTGTACAATTTTGATAAACATTATTCCAATTGCTACATATTTGATCACTGACCATATTTTCTGGCTTCTCCCATTACTTGTAAGACTATCCAATATATTGGGTTGGCCAAAAATTTAGTTTGGTGTTTTTTCCCTAAGATGGCTCTTGTGGTACTAAGTTGTCTAACTGTACGAGGTATTTGAAACAATTTTGTTAGATTGTATTGTATTTGCATATCAGCATGAACTTAAAAATACCACAATTGTTGAATTTTTTGTATATCCATTTTAATATTGAGGATGGAAGATGAAATTATGCAGCATTTTCAGCCTATTATGCTTTATTATTTCAAGAAAGGTTGAAATGCAAAAAATGATTTGTGCAGTGTGTGGAAAAGGTACTGTGACTAACTGAATGTGTCAAAAATGGTTTGCAAAGTTTCATGCTGGAGATTTCTTGCTGTACAATGCTCCACAGTCATGTAGACCAGTTGAAGTTGATAGCAATCAAATTGAGACATTAATTGAGAACAATCAATTTTATACCATGTGGGAGATAGCCAACATACTCAAAATATCCAAATCAATACAGTTATTGGTAAAAAGGAAAAATGTGTCTTTTATTTTATGGAAACACTAAACAAAATTTTTGGCCAACCCAATAGTATATTTTTATTTCAGATACAATTTTTTCTGCTAATATTCTCTATCTTTTCTTTTAATTATTGAATGTTTTTCATTTAAATTTTAGTTTTCAGTTATTGCTTACATTCAGTATTATTTTGTGCTAGCTTTATATATACAACCTAGTGGTTAGACAATCATAGACTTTACTAAGTGTCCCACCCAATATTTTCAGTACCCACTGAGCACCATACATAGTTACTACAATATTATGTACCATATTCCCTATGCTGTACTTTACATCCCTATGACTGTTTCATAACTATTAATTTGTACTTCTTAATACCTTCCCCTTTTCACCCATTCCTGTAAGCCTCCTCCCTTCTGTCAAATTCTTGAACATATTAAGAGTTGCTTTAAAGTCCTTGTCTGCTAATTTCAGTACCTGAATCATCTTTTACCATGAACTGTTTCATTTTCTAGACTATGAGTCATATTCTCTTGTAAACTTAGGTAACATGTCTAGAGACCATGGATTAAAAATGTCCTCTGAAAAATGTTGGTATGTGTTCTAGCAGACAGTAAAATGACTGACTGATCACACTCACCTTCTGGGGCCTCTGTTTTATACTTTATTAAAGTGAGAGAGCATGGATTTTACTCTTATTCTTAAGTTGAATCCTTTATTCCTTGCAAATAAATTTTCTTCCTAAAATATGGCCTTTCTGTGATTTCAATAGAAGGCTTGGTATTTTTGTTTCCTCTATAATTTAGTGAAAGTCAAAATTCCCCCTTTTTCTCCTTGGCAGTGGAGAGCAGCTGAAATTCTGCTCATCTTTTTCAAACTTCATGCTGTCCTTTTCTGCTTGGCTTCTCTGAGTATTCCTTGAATACATTGAGTTATAAGACAAATAGGGATTTGAAGGGAGATTACACAGGTATGACATTCTTTTTGCTTTGCCTCTCTCAGCTCAATCAATCTCTGTTCAGTTCTCCAGCTATTTTTGTCAGTCTGAACCTTCATCTTCTGGTAGGTTGTAGTACTCTGTTACTGTGATGGCCCTCAGTGAACCATATTCCCCTTTATTTATGCCCTGTGTACCTCACTCCCCTTTTATCTATTGGTCCGGTGACTGCTTTGACCAATCAAATGCGAAAGAAGTGATGTTTTAACACCTTTAAGCCTAGGAATTAAGAAAATTTGTCCAGTTCTATTTCTCTGCGGGTGCAAATTGCCATATAAAAAGTCAACTATTCTGAGATTGTCGTATTGTGACATGATCAACTTTGCCAGATGAAGAGACAGTCACAAGACCCCAGTCAACAAGTGTAGCTGCATTCCCAGTTGAGAATGAATAAACTTGATAGTCATGTAAATGAGCTATTTTATTTAATTCATTGATTTTAGAAAGGAAGGGGGCCAGAGAGAGGGACAGACATTGATTTGTTGTTCTACTTATTTATGCATTCATTGGTTGCTTCTTGTATGTACCCTGACCAGAAATGAAACCCAGAAACTTGATGTATCAAGATGATGCTCTAACCAACTGAGCTACCTGGCCAGGGCTGTAAATGAGCAACTTTAGATGTAGATACTCTAGTCCCACTGGAGTTGTCCTAGGTTACACTACCTGGAGCAATGATAATATGCTCTCACCAAGCTCTGCTCAACATGTGAAATTTATTTTTTCTAAATATTTTCATTAATAAATAAGTAATATATATTCTTGCTTTTTTCATTTAATCTTTTAAATTTTATTATATTTTGTTGTTCAATTACAGCTGTCCCCATTTTCCCCCTACTACTCTCTCCTGCCCTACACAGTCGCCTCTCACATTGAATCCTCTCCCCACATTGTCTTTATACATGTGGCTTGACTTGACCCTTCCCTTGCTTCCTCCCATTACCCACCTCCCCCAGACCTCTGGTAACTGCAGGTTTATTCCTGATCTCTTTGTCTCTGGTTCCGTTTTTCTCATTTATTTTGTTGATTAGGTTCCACTTATAGGTGAGATCATATAGTATTTGTCTTTCACCACCTGGCTTATTTCACTTAGCATGATGCTCTCAAGATCTCAAGATCCATCCATGCTGTCACAAAGGGTAGGAGCTCCTTCTTTCTTTCTGCAGCATAGTACTCAATCGAGTAGATGTACTACATTTTTGATCCATTCATTTACTAATGGGCACTTAGACTTTCCAGCACTTGGCTATTGTAAATATTGCTGCCATGAACATTGGGGTGCATAGATTCTTTTGAATTGGTGTTCCAAGATTCTTAGGGTATAATCCCAGCAGTGGAATTGCTGGGTCAAAAGACAGTTTCATTTTTAGTTTTTTGAGGAAATTCTATACTGTTATCCACAGTGGCTACACCAGTCTTCATTCCCACCAACGTGTGCCAGCGTTCCCTTTTCTCCACAACCTTGCCAGGACTTGTTTGTTAATTTATTTATGATGGCCATTTTGACCAGTGTGAGGTGGTATCTCATTGTGGTTTTAATTTGCATCTCTGTGATGGCTAATTATGCTGAGCATCTTTTCATATGTCTCTGGGCCCTCTGTATGTCCTCCTTGACAAAGTGTCTGTTCAGGTCTTTTGCCCATTTTTTAATAGGATTTTTATCTTTCTGTGTGGAGATATGTGATTTTTATATGTTTTGTAATTCAAATCCTGTCTGAGATATCATTAGCAAATGTATTTTCCCATGTTTGGTTCCCTTTTCAGTTTGCTAATATTTCCTTTAGCCATGGAGAAGATTTTTAATATGATGTCATCCCATTTGTTTATTGATGCGGACACTGGCTAGCAGTGTCTGTGTCATTATGGATAAAATAAAACATACACACAGACTACCGAGTCTGGTGGAGGAAAAAGGATGACAGTATGGCTTTTCTCTCAAGGGGAGCAAAAGCCTTGGCCTCCTCCATGACAGGCCTTTATTCTATATCTCTCCTCACATTACAAGATGGTCCTCACTCACTATGCTCTGTTATCACTATAGGATCCAATGCCCCAATCACATCACAGAAGAAGGATTTTTAGCAAATGAAAAGGCAAAAGTAGTTGAGCTGGTTACACTGGTCCCTGCAAGGTTTAGCACTTGCAGGGTGAGGGAGTTTTAGCAAAAAAGCAAGCCTCAGAGCAGCCTAGGTATATTGCAAATCTGATTACCCATGAGAGAACCTTTCTGTGGGTGTGGGTCCTGTACATCTCCAAGTGGGAGCTGGGACCACACCATGCAGAAGGGTCTGCCACAGTTTATTATTTCCTATTTATCCCTTGCTCTAGGGGACAGATTGATGAAAATACTGCTGTATAGAATATCTGAAATTTTCCTGCCCATGTTCTCATCTAGGACTTTAATGGTGTCACAACTTATATTTAAGTCTTTTATCCACCTTGAGTTTATTTTTGTGTATGGTGTAAGTTGATGGTCGAGTTTCATTTTTTTGCACATAGCTGTCCAGTTCTCCCAACACCATTTCTTGAAGAGGATATTTTTACTCTATTTTATGTTCCTGCCCCCTTATTTGAATATTAATTAACCATAGAGACATGGGTTTATTTCTGGGCTCTCTATTCTGTTCCACTGATCTACGTGTCTGTTCTTATACTGTACCAGACTGTTTTGATTACCATGGAGTTCTAATACAGTTTTATGTCAGGTATTGTGACACCTCCTGCTTTGTTCTTTTTTCACAAAATTGCTGAGGCTATTCTGGATCATTTATGGTTCCATATAATTTTTGAATTATTTGTTCTATATCTGTGAAATACATCATCGGTATTTTAATTGGGATTGCATTGATTCTATAAATTGTTTTGGGTAAAATGGATATTTTGATGATGATAATTCTTCTAATCCATGAACATGGTACATGCTTCCATTTATTTGTGTCATCCTTAATTTCTTTCTTCAGTGTTCTATAGTTTTCTGAGTACAGGTCTTTTACCTCCTCGGCTAGGTTTTTTCCTAGGTACTTTATTTTTCTTGTTGCTATAGCAAATGGGATTTTTTTCCTAATTTCTGTTTCTGATATTTCCTTGTTGGTGTACAAAAATGCCTTCAGTTTCTGAATATTGACTTTATATCTGTCTATTTTGCCAAATTAACTTATTTGGTCCAGTAGTTTTCTGGTAGAGCCTATGGGGTTTTCTATATACACTATCATATCATCTGCAAACAGAGCTTTACTTCCTCTTTTTCAATTTGGATGCCTTTTATTTCTTTTTCTCATCTGATCGCTAGAACTTCCAATACTATGTTGAATAGAAGTGGTGAAAGTGAACGACACCCTTGGCTTGTTCCAGATCTTAGTGGGAAACCTTTTAGTTTTTACTTATTGAGTACGATTTGCTGTAGGTTTCTTGTATATGGCCTTTATCATGTTGACATACGTTTCCTCTACTCCCACTTAGCTGACTCTTTATATCATAGATGGGTGCTGTACATTATCTAATGATTTTCCAGCATCTATTGATATGATGATATGATTTTTGTCTCTTTGTTTATGTGATATATTATGTTTTTTGACTTGCAAATATTGTACCATCCTTGCATTCTTGAAATGAATCCCATTTGATCATGACATATGGTCTTTTTAATGTATCGATAGATGCTGTTTGCCAATATTCTGTTGAGGATTTTAGTGTCTATGTTCATTAGCAATATTAGCCTGTGGTTTCCTTTCTTTGTTATGAGTTTACCTGTTTTGGGGATGAAAATGAGGCTGGCCTCATATGAAGAGTTTGAGTCTTCTCTCTTCTTGGATTTTTGGAATAGTTTGAGAAGGATAGGGGTTAGCTCTTCCTTAAATGTTTTGTAAAATTTTTCTGTGAAACCATGCAGTCCAGGGATTTGTGTGCCAGGAGTTTTTGATTACTGCTTCAATTTCACTAGCTGTTATCAGTTTTCTGCTTCTTCTTGATTCACTTTTGGAAAATTATATTTCTACAAAGTTGTCCATTTCACACAGGTTTTCAAATTTCTTGGCATATGGTTTTTCATAATAATTTCTTACAATCCTTTGTATTTCTGTGGTATCAGTTGTAATTTCACCTCTTTCATTTCTGATTTTATTTATTTGAGTCCTCTCTCTTTTTTTCTTGGTACATTTGGTTAAAGGTTGTCAATTTTGGCTCGCTAATTTTATTTTCTGCTTTGACAATTTGGTTACTTTTTTTATAACTGAATTTAATAATTTGATGATCACTGTTTCTTCTTTCTTACCATAGTTTATTCTTACTTTGTTAATGAATGTTTTATTACACTGCCTTTTTTTCCTCAGAGGTTATTGCTTATATTTATTTAAAAGTTTTCTATTTTACTTTTTAACTCTGTTCATTGGAAGATATTTCCTATATTTGCTCATTTGGACCCTTTATTTTATAATGTTGCTTTTTCTCAAAAGTAGGTGATTTTAGATTATCTCTTATTATTTTCTTTTTTTATCCTCATCCAAAAGTATTTTTAATTGATTTTTTAAGAGGAAGGGAGAGAGAGAAACATTAACATGAGAGAGAAACATTGATTGGTTGCCTCTCATGTGCATCCTGACCAGGGATGGAACCCACAACCTTCTGGTGTAGCAGACGATGCTTCAACTAACTTAAAAGATTCATATTTGGGAGATGCAGATTCAAGTAGCAACACAAACTGTGCTCTGAAGAGAACAAACAAAGGCAGGGTTTATTAAGGCAGAAATTACAAAGTCTGTAACAAAGGAAACTTCTATTGTCTATCTGTGTAACATGGGGTGAGGAGGACTGGGTCAACTTGGTGAGATAAGCAAGTGCCAGGATGTGTCCCTTGACAAACACAAAAGTCCAAATATTTAAACCTCATAGGTCTTCTATGTAAATGAAAGGTACTGGCTGGCGAACTGGATTGGCTCCTCTCTAAGTGAACAGTACAGATTGTCTGGTTGCCATAGTGAAGAGGCAATAAAGTTTAGGATGTGGTCTTACAACTGGTCAAAAGTTTATATGTAGGGTAATAATAATAAGGCAACCTTTTTGTGACCTCTGGGATCCATGTTGGTTTCCTTTGTGTGTGTGTGTGTGTGTGTGTGTGTGTGTGTGTGTGTGTGTACATATGTGATATATACTTTCCTGATGATATATTTGCTTTACCATTATAATTCTTTAGCAACTATTTTTATTAAGTACACATTTTTTTTTCATTTGCAAGACAGGTAAATTTGTATGCAATTCTTTCATTTTGGTCCAATTTCCACCTTTTATTATGCAACCTTTTAGTAAAACCATTAATATAAATGTTAAAGCTTTTCATTACACTGACACCCAATTTCCATGTGTGGATTTTTGTCCCCACACCACCAAGCAATTCTCCAACACCAGATGGGTGTTCTTAAAGTTCAACTCAATTCTAAAACTACCTACCTGGAGATAGATAGCATCATATTCCTCAGGTTAAGGGCTACAAGACTGCTATCCACCTCAGAGGCCAATTTGTCCAGGTTGTCAACTGTGCCTATAAATCAAAGGTTGCAGTGACCCTCTCCTTGGGTTTAATTAATTTGCTAGATCGGTTCACAGACTATGAGACATTTTTCTTACTAAATTACTGATTTATTATGAAATGATATAATTCAAGAACTGTCATATAGGAGATATGCATAGAGCAAGGTATAGGAAAAGGATTTAGGTTTCCAGATCCTCTCCAAGTACATCATTCTCTTCAAGTCTGCACTTGTTCACCATCTGGGAAGGTCTCTGAACCCTGTTCTTTTGTGTTTTTATGGAGGCTTCATCACTTAGGCATGATTGATTAAATTATCGACCCTTGGTAAACTCGATTGCCAACTCCTCTCTACTTCCCTGCAGGTGGAGGATGGGGGCAAGAGTGGGACTGAAAAGTCTAACTCTCAAATCACATGGTTGGTTCTCCTGGCAACCAGCCACCATTCTTGTGTGCTTTCTATAAAATTCATCTCATTAACATAATAAAGATACCTTTAATGTTTTCTCACTTAGGAAATTCCAAGAATTTGAGGAGCTCTGTGTCATAAATGAGGGTGAAGACCAAATATATATTTCTTATTATACATTGCAATATCACAGCTAGTAATTATTTTTAAAAATTATACATCATTATTTATAATAAAGTGGTCCAAGTGTAGCATTGTTGAAATGTAATTTGCATTATAAGGTAATTTTTAATTCAGATACAGTCATTTTTTAGCAGAAATAATTGAATGTCATTTGACATTTTATTATTTGTGTTTCCAGATTTTAAATACAGGTGTAATCTACCATAGAAGCCCAGCCCTCTTTTCCTTATTGGATAATCTGCATGCTGAATGACAGGAGTGAAACTCTACTACAGTATAACAACATAAATATAACAGGTATTATTTTATTTTTTCATGTTAAATTTAAATCTGTTTGAAAAAAATAATTTTTAATTTTTCCTATGTATCTTCTACCTATATCATGGATGAATCACTTAGAGATCATTGAGCAGTTCAAATTTTCTTGTGTTTGTTGCTTTCTCATCTGATGATTCTTCTACTTATATCTGACTCCTCTTCTGACTTACTCATATACTTCAAACCCAGTTAAAGGCATGGTTCTTCATGGAAATGGTCCTCTATAGCTCAGCCTCAGCCTACTGTGCAACCTGAAGACTAGACTGGCATCCTCTTCTGTGTGTTGTATTCTAGATAGGGCAGAGCTCTATCACGTCATTTACCGCACTATGTTATGTCTCCTACCCCTGCCTGTGAGCATCTTGAAGTACTCCACTTTATATCTCCAATATCAGGTACATGATTATACCTCAGAAACACTCATTTATCTCCTAAGCTTGTTTATGAGCTCCTTAAGAGCAGAGACCCTATGTCTTTCTCTTTACTTTTCTGACACATAGTAGTGACAACTGCCATATTTATACCATGACATAATCACTTTCCTAATTAATAATTGCATATATTTTTCTTCATATGCTCATTACAACAAACTTGTGAGATAAGTAATATTATTTCATATACTTGAAAGAGAAAGCAAATGATGGCACAGAGAGATCAAGTAAACTCCACAAGGTCACACAGCTAGTCAGTATCGGAGCCAATATTCAAACCCAAGGGGTTCAGCTGTGTACTTAATATGCTGTTTAAAAACAGCCTAGATAACACTAATTCGATGAATACACATCAGAGGGGTATAAAGCGTACTGTGAATTCTCAAGTAGGCATTATAGCTTCTAAGCTACTTCTTTTTGTGTATCCATTTCAACATTTAATATGCCTTTATAAGAATAAACAGGATAAAGACACATTATTTCCTCAAAGACCTGCAGCAATTTTTGTATACAATTTTTGGACTAGTAAAAGGGACTTTTCAATAATTTTTAGCATTAAAGTTAAGAAAATATTTGCAATATGACCTACTTATTGAGAATAAATTTGACCATATCACTATCTTTCTACATCAATGTAAATAATCAGTTAGATTTAGACAGATAGTATCTCAATACAAAGAAATTCAGTTTGCGCACTTGTAAATGCTTTCCTAAATTTCTGGGTAAAATCAGCTTACTATCTGAATGTACAATATTGCCATAAATAATCAAATAGAGATTAACATTCAAGCATCAATCAATTTTGTACTACATTAGAAGAAATGTTATTGTTTTAACACTAAAAAATTGCAAAATACCTACATTTTTAAAATTAATCTTAGAAAACTCTATATATCTATGAATATCTATGATTTACTTTTATATATATTTTTTCAACCATGACTTCCTTGAGAATGACATATGTAGAAAAAGATGTAAATGCCTTCTTTATTCTAACAAAAGTTCTGCAGGTGAGACTTTTATAATATTGCAAAATACCAATTTAAATATGAATTAAATTTATTTTCTTTTATCAGAAATAAACTCATTAACTCAATAAACCAAATCTGGCAAAAATCACTCTACAACACATACTCACATACAAAGTTAAGTGTAACCTGTCTGCAGGCTGAGGTATTCCATTCCAGCTTTCCTAACTCCCTGTGCATGGAAGTCATAATATTACATGTCCCTAGGTTTATTTCACTTCCTTTTTTCTCTTCTGAAGCACTGTCATAAAAATAAATGAATATTGTTCCACTGTGCATGCTTTTTACACTCCTCCTGATGAGAATGGATTCGTGATAACCCATTTATTTTCTTTTCTTCCAACAATTTTGCAGTAAGAATGAGATGCCTGAATTTTAATGCCTAATATGATCTTTGGAAGACTATAAACTTTTAATAGACTTTAAACATAAAGTGAGGGAGAGGATAAATAGCAAGGAAGTCTGTGGTTTGTCCCATGAAATTCTGATTAATAGCCTTTTGATTGTGGCAGACCACCCTGAATATTTTCTGAAAACAATTGGTTCATTTTTATTGCCAAATAAATCGTAATTGAACTTATCAACTTCTCATCAAATAAAAACCCAAATGAAGGGGAAGGGACAGAAAAACATGCATTCTCTACATGAGATCTAGGGCATGTAGCATTTTGTTTGGGCTCTGCAGTATCTGGTCCTGTTAAACTCATGTGATAAACACAGCAAGTTTAAGACAACAAAGGTTTTCTTTATAGACTTGCCCACTCTGCGAATAATCCTTGGATAACAGTAAATTAGCATGAAGTCAGAAATATTCACATTGTCTTTAAGATATCTACGGTAAAGTATTGACTAATTTCAGAGGTCTATGCAAGTGCAGAATTCAAAGCTTCATTGGAAGGAAAAATTTCTTCTGTCATATTAATTTTAGCAATATTTACTATGTGCTTTGAAACTTTGTCTTCTGTTTAAAATTTGTAAAAAAAAATTTCAGCATTATGGTGTTTATACTTTTATTTTAAAAGTATCTGCCTTCCAAGGCCTGAAAAAAATAAAATGTAAATGTTCTTTTTAAATATAAAAAAATGGATTCAGGTGTTGATAATGTGCAAAACATTTGAGTCATATATATTTATTAATTTCCTTTTATTGGCTTCTTTTTAAAATATAAAATGAAAAATTTTATTACATAAAAGAAAAGCAGAAACATAATCTCTCATGATGACAAAATGCTATAAATATTTTTTCCAGAGTTGCATCTCCCTTTAAATTGAGGGGAGAATAAAAGAAAACAGTTTTAAAAAATAGTTGGTATTGCTGCAGTATACACAACCCCCTGAGCTTTGCCTTTTAAATCAGCATTCTGCTGTTAAATAATAAAAGTCCCATTATTTCCTAGCTTCACTTTGCTAAAGTGATTGATGTAGAATTTTACTGCCATCCAATGGCTGCCATCTAATATAGCTCAAGTAAATGTCTAAAGCTTTTTGATCAAATTGGAGTCTAGGGAATTTAACTTATGTACTACACTCAGAACTTACATCAATACATCTCTGTTTGTTACACAGCAAGAAAGAAATATGACTACAGTTTCAATTTATTGTGTGTTCTCCAAATTCAATTTAACAGTGAATTACTAATATTGCTGAACATAATTACCTAAATGAATAAATCAAGCTAGGCTACTCACTGGAGAGAACATTAAAGCATAATATTAATTTTTACATGCACCTCATCATATTAGTTTAAAAGGTTTCTTTTTACAACTAACAATCTTTTCCTACAAGGCAAAATGGCCTTTATTAAAAGACTGTTCTCAGCTTTACTTCTGTTATTTGTAAGTCATTTGAATCTTTTTAGTTGCTACTGTACATCATGTAATTTCTGATTAACATTAAGTTGCACACTGTTTTAATTATAAGCTTCACTTCTAAATGATTGAGCATTTACATCATTTCTCAAAAAGGCAAAATAAAAATTATATCTGATTGATATGAATGGGTTTATGCTTTAAACATTCAAGCTTAGTTATTGAAAATTTCCAAATTGAAGTAAAAGAGTTGATGACTAATAAACCAATTTTATTTTTTATTAACATTAGCTAAAATATAATACATTTAATATTATATTTTTTGTTTTTTTGGAGGGCTTATATATATATTTTTTATTGTTGTTCAAGTACAGTTGTCTCCATTTTCTCCCCGCCCCACCCACCCCACCTCCCACCTTCAATCTTACCCCTCTTTGGCTTGGTCCATGGGTCCTTTATAGATAGATGTTCCTTGAGGTAAATTGCTACTACAAAGTGATATTGTTTTAATAAAACCTCATAAAAATATTTGTATGATTTATTTATATGTAAATAACTGCTAAAATATAAAAAGTTTAACTTAGTAATTAGTTATTTTAAATAAAAGTCAAATTGAGATACATATCTGGATCATAACTTAAAAAGTATTATCAATCTTATTTTATTTAACTGAATGTTTTTTTTTAAAGTGTGTGTGTGTTTAAAAACACTCTCAGGCTTTAAATATATTTTGGTACTGGTAAACATCTATCTGAGACAAAAAATTCAATAGAATTGATACCCAGTGACATATTTATTTTAACTGATTTTGCATTACAAGATTTAATCCCAACTATTCTTCAGTTAAAACCTCACAGTGTTATGCTTTTTCTAAAAGGGTTTCCAAGTTAAGTCCAAAGTATTTTTACGAAAAATCCAGGCAGACTTTATGCTGAGGGATTTTATAAAGAGCTTAAAACAATTCTAAGTGTTTGGAAGAAAACAGATAAAGTGGTTAGCATTCTCTGGCATTAGATAGGATTTGAAAATGAGGTGTTTACAGGATAAACAAAGAGTCTTCCAGTGACCCTGTGTGAGCTGGAAAACAGCACTGGAGTGTTTGATTTGCAGGGGTGCCACAATCCCACATTTGAAGAAAACAAAATGATTTTGACAGAAATCAACAATGAAATTAGACATGTAATCTTAGAAATACCAGGCTACTAAATATTGAAAAGAATTATTCTTTTTGTCTGCTAGCTTTTTCAGATTTTTCATGGCTATATGGTGGATTTGATTTTTGTTTCATATATTTCATTATACCACCATCTAAATGCTACTTTCAACCTCATGTTTTTGGTGTGACAACTAAAAATCTCAGTTTTAATCATGCTTATCAAGAAATTCTAAAATTGACTCTGCCTCAGGTATGTCGTTTACATGATTAAAAGCTAAACCTCAAGACAATATTGTCAATAGAAAAATCAGTTGTTTAGTGTACTCAGACATAAAGTAAACTAATAATTATCAAAAGTCCCATTTTAACTGCATTATATTTTATATACTATATGTTTATATAGTATAATATATACACATACATACATATAAATACATCCCTATACTATAAAATATTACTTTTAGGAAGTTTCCTATTTGAACCCCATTACTAACATTTAGAAATCAGTTTGCATTTGTGAGTAATGCTCTGAAGGAGCCAATATTTTCTTCATTTACTAGATACTACTCTACAAACTCTGTCAGTAAGAGAAAGGTGTTTTGTTTTGCTACCACATAATCTCCCTGGCTGATGTGTACAAGTTCCCATTGTCTCCACCTGCATATGTATTACAGCATCTGCAGCTTTACTACTTAAAACTCATTTGTGAATAAGGACATTTCCACTAATATGATTTCTGTATCTAATTCTATCATTTTCTCACCCAACGCAACAAATGAGACAATTTTTTATGTAAAATATGGAGAGTTTTGAAATGTTTAAATTATTTAAAACATCTTGTTCTGTAATGATTTTAATTTCCTTTTCATTAGCAAGAATGCAGAAGACTATTTAAGCGTTATTTACAATGTGTGCATTCACTGTTAACTTGGAGGAATATCTGCATTGTTTCTTTAAATAGTCATTTTTATTGTATTTTTTCCATTGCCAGTTATGCCCTTACACCCTCTTCCACCTCCCCCCACCAACAACCACCACAGCACTGTCCATGTCCATGAAATCTTTTCATGTTTTGTTCAGTCCCTCCACCCCACCCCCAACACCTCCCAGAGCTGTCAGCCTGCTTTCCATCTATGAGTCTATCTTTATTTTGCTTGTTGGTTCAGTTTTTCCAATAGATTCCACATATGAGTGAAATCATGTGATATTTATTTTTTTCTGACTGGTTTATTTCACTTAGCATAATGTTTCACATGTCCATCTAGGTTGTTACAAGGGTAAAATTTTTCTTCTTTTTTACAGTCAAGTAGTATTTCATTGCGTAAATGTACCACAGCTTTTTTATCCACTCATCTACTGATGGGCACTTGGGCTGCTTCCAAATCTTAGCTATTGTAAAGAATGCTGCAATAAACACAGGGGTGTGTATATTCTTTCAAATCTGTGTTTCAGGTTTCTTTGGATAAATTCCCAGAAGTGGAATCTCAGGTCCATTTTTAATTTTCTGAGGTAACATCACACTGTTTTCCTCAGTGGCTTCACCAATCTGCATTCTGACCAACAGCGGAAAAGGGTTCCTCTTTCTCCACATCCTCACCCACACGTGCTGTTTGTTGGTTTATTGATGATAGCCATCCTGACAGATTTGAGGTGACATCTCATTGTGGCTTTAGTTATTTCCCTGGTGATTAGTGATATTAACCTTTATTATTAATCTAAGATAGTAAGGGATACTATAATCAACTCACATCTATACCTTTTGTTTAATGTAATAACAGGGATGATAAGAGAATACATACCAAACTCAGGTTTGGCTGCCTGCCGCTTCAAAAGCCAACACTCAAGGGGCAAGCGCTGATGGAAGGAACGACAGTTTACTCAGGGGCCAACAGCCTGAAAGGACAGCGAACTCCTGTCCCAAAGACCGTCTTCACATCTTCATGCAGGCAGCAGTTTTTATTACAAGGGAGAGGGAAAGCAGAACAAAGAAATCAGGGGAGGGTGGTTGAAAGTTCTCTACGTGTAGGTCAGCACAGTCTATTCCGATGATTACCTCAAAACTGGTCAAGCAGAGGTCTGGGTTTTATGGTTGAAAGTCAGCAAGTCTCCTGGAGCTGGAAGCTCCGGTTGCTGGAGTCAGCTTCCTTTGAAGTTAGTTTCTGGAACTCAAACACAGATACTCAGTTTATCACGGGTCATGTATTAGTTAACAATTTGTCTTTTACAAAAAACACTTTTTAACAGAAACAATATTAAAAGCATAGTGGAGTGGGTTGCAATATATACTGCTATATTTCATATTTCAAATTTATCCCCTAAGTTTAACTATAGGGAATATATGTTTTAATGTGAAATTAATAGTCTATCTATTTATGAAGATTTTCTTGTGTACTAATTTTTATACCCAATGTTATCAAGTATATTTATGGTCATTTTTCAGCTGTAAAAGAGAGAAGTAGAAAAAAATAATGCCACATATAGCAAGAAACAGAAATGAGTTAAATTTCTAAGGTGTACATCTTTGATGATATAAGCATTCCAAGACATATTTAGATATTTATTATATATTTTTTAAAGATTTTATTTCTTTTTAGAGAAAGGTGAAAGGAAGGAGAAAGAGAGAGAAACATCAATATATGGTTGCCTCTTGCATGCCCCCTACTGGGGACCTGGCCTGAAACTCAGGCATGTGGCCTGATTGGGAATTGAACCTGCGACCCTTGGGTTTGCAGGCCAGTGCTCAATCCACTGAGCCATACCATCCAGGCCCTTATTATATATTTTTTATTCCAATAAGCACCTTCTTCCAAACCTATGCTCTTATCCTTGCATTACATTTTAAACAATTATTTAGAATAAACCCTTAAGTTTACATTATAGCTATGATTAGTTGCAACATCACTTCCCTGAAAATAATAGTCACACCATGGATAACACAACTCCTGTGCTGTGACACAGAAGTTCCTACAATGTTCCAATGTCATGAGAAATGGAAAATGTTTCTATAAAACAGTGTTGCTGAAGGCTTCTGACAGCCATCTAATAAAATGATAACTATTTTGAGCTAAGGATACTAATATCAGACCCTATCAAACCGAAGAATTTCAGAGGCACAGAAGTTGGTCTTTCTCTAAAAACAGCATCAAAATAAAAGTAAAAACTTTTGATGAATATGCACTACATGATTAAAACCCTAAGTCCCTATGGTTTATACCCTGAAGACATTTTAATTATCTATTTAACAATTTGCTATTTCTGGAATTCTGACTGAAAATGTTTTTGACATAGTATTTTATGGACTCTCATTTTCTCACACTGAGCTGCTTTTATACTCCAGATGTAAACACAAAAGCTTGCCTTTCATCTTTAACTCCATCACATAAAAGGAAAGGTAAAAACCCTAAAGACCATTTTTTTCCACTGAGTATTCTATATATAATGCAAATTATAAAAATAATAAATTTCTCTTAAATATAGAAATCTAATTATTTTTCTTAATTTTATACACTTCTTAAGAGTATTTTCTAATATTCTTTGATTGTCATGATTTAATTGTACCTCTTTGAGAAGGAAGAGAAGGTTATTTTAGGTATAAATATACTGAGATGTTTGTTCCTTTCATAGGAAGTGGTAATTCATTACTCAAATTTTTCACTAACTTTTTTTAGTCTGAGCAAAATAAACAGTAATTTTTAAAAATTCTTCCTAAAATTCCAAAGTTGTCTTTGCTAAATATATTTTTACTTAAAACAAAGTTTGCTTTGGATAAGTTTAATTCTAACTAAACTAAGTCCTGTGAAAACCTTAGAACAAAATTTGAAATACTATGTATTAAGAAATTAGTGTCACATTTTCTGAAACTCAAAAGTAACACTGAGCCCTTACCCATGTGGTTCAGTTGGTTGGGTGTCATCCCACAGGGTGAAGGGTTGCCATTTCGATTTCCGGTCAGGTCACATGCCTGGGTTACCAGTTTGGTCCATGGTCAGGGCCCATCCAGGAGGCCACTGATCAATATTTCCCTCTGACATCGATGTTTCTCCCTATCTTTTTCTCCCTTCTTTACCCCTTTGCCAAATATATATGTATTTAAAAATTAACATTGATTTTTTACAAGTGTAAAATAAAAAGAAAACAAGTATAAACCTTATTGTACGGCTACTGTCTGGGATTTTTCTTCACATTTTTGCCATTGTTTATATTCATGCCAGAAGCCTTGGTTGTATGTCTCTGTACATCTCTTCACACAACTGAAGATTTAACTGTATGGTTCTGCAACTGCATATTTATTTTACCTTCAAAATGATCAACAGCATACCACAATACATTTTGTATTAGTAACATATCCCAGAACCCATATGGTCATAAACCTATAACTTTTTGTATTTCAATAGAAATAAGTTAAACTGCATTTGTAGCTCAAATGTGCATACTTTATAATAGAATTTAGACCAGAAAATACACTTTGATTTGTATTTGTAAACCTTATGGCCCTAATGGTTACTCATAGGAGACAGATTTCATCTTAGAAGGGGGTATTTGCTAACGAGGATTGAAAGCATCATGGTGGTGGCATGCTCCCAGATTACCACTTGAGATCCATTGCTGGCTGATCAACAGAGCAGCTTTGACTGCAGCTTTTCAAAGCCAGGTTCCTGCTGTTCTGGCTACAAAGTTCCTTTTCTTTTGTTTGTAGCAGGAAGGGAGGTGATGCTTGATTTTCTACTTACCTCTAAACCATGGATTTAATTTTGGCCTAAGGAAAGAAGAGAATTTCTCAGAACCGAAGTTTCACTTAGTTTTATGAAAGTGGACAATGAGAAACCACCGAGGCTTGGAGGTGTTCATTAAATCAATTCTATGGTCCTTTGCCTGACAGTCAGGATTTTTATTGTACAATTGATTGAAGTTCCATTTTCCTTTTAGGACAGAGCTCATGTCCCACTTCCTCTGTGATCTTCTCCATCTTTTCCTTATATAACTTTACTTCAAGCTCTGGCATGAATAAAACCACGTGGAGAGGTTTAAAATATTGAACAGATTGTGAAAATACTTAGCTGCTAAGTAATGTAGAAAATAAAGAAAGATAGGATAACAAATTATGTGAGTATTCCATTACTAAGAGATTTAAATGACAACTTAAGGAGAGGTTAGACTTTAAAGAGCCATTGAAAGTATGCTTTGATATGATGCCTATACTTCACACTTGTGTGGCTTGTTTTTTAAAATGGGTTATATATTGCCCTGGCTGGTGTGGCTCAGTGTATTGAGTGCTGGCCTGCAAACCAAAGGGTAGCCAGTTCAAGTCCCAGTCAGGGCACATACCTGGGTTGTGGGCCAGGGCCCCAGGAGGGGGTGCTCAAGAGGCAACCACACATTGATGTTTCTCTCCCTTTCTTTCTCCCTCCCTTCCCCTCTCTAAAAGTAAATAAATAAAATCTTTAAAAAGCGGGTTATATATTTAGTGTTGGAAATGATACTTTTCATATATTTTGCATCAAAATATTGATGTCCATGTTCCAAACATGCAGTATATGTTCAGAAAACTATTCTTGAATAGAATGATGTATAAGACCAACTGTAATATTCAGTAAATTAACAATATTCAGTGTAATACACATCAATCTCACAAATATTAAGTTTAAAATTTTATTTATCTAAATAATTCATCACAAACACAATCTCATTCATCTCAGATACAATAGTTAATTTAATGATAAACTTAAGAAGAGCATTTTTTTGTTACTAAATATAAATCATAGAAAGTTAAATAGATTCTGCCCAAGTTGGTTTTGTGAGTGACTTAGTAACAAATGAATTTCTTACAGTTTCTCTGTAACAGTAATATTGCACATTATATACTATGCTGAATAATTTTTTAATATTAGATCACTAATAAATGCATTGCAATTTAAAAAATAGCTAATACCTATCCTTCATTAGCCAGAGGAAATATTGTAAAGTAATAGCAGAGTTCTCACCAAATCACAAGCTGCCTGAGTGCTTATTGGGATTAATTATGTGAAACCACAGCCAACTAAATTTTGAGAAAACATACCTAAGCATTTTATACACATAGAAGGTAGAAGATTATTTGATATCTCAACTTAGTCACTTCCTTCCCTACAACAGTGTCAGGAAGGTCAGGCTCTCCTGGGCTGCAGGACATATAGTCTATATGTTCAGATAATTCATATTTTAGAATATTCAGTATCTAAGTTTATTCATGTGAGTCAGTCATTGTACCCTACCTGAAGTGACCAGTCTGTCATCTGACTAAGGGTGTCCTGAATCTTCAGAATGAATAAAGTCATCAGTGTATCTGAACAGTCAGTATCTTTCATGATTATCCTATTAATAAAAATTCTCACAGGTGTGCAGCATCACATTGCAATGGTCAGGATAAAATTATTTTTGTTAGGGAGGCAGTAATTTATGAGAAAGTTCAAGATTTAGGTTGATTTGGGGTATAGAACTACATAGAATGATTCTGTTTTTGTTATTGTTGTTGTGTGCTTTGTTTTGTTTCTCTCAGGGTCCAAAGTATTTTTTTGGCTTTCCCCAATATAGAATATGATGTGAATCCTTATTCTGCAAATGGAGCAGGGCATGGTGCCAGATTATTTCTTCATAGACATTATGCTACATATCTTATTTCACTTAGTTCTAATAATAAGCCTACATATTGTTCATAGGGTAATATTTACTCATCAAATTTAAAATTACTCTGGAGGTGAAGTTCAATTTGAATCAGCAAATAATTTAGTGAGCCCTATGAGAATAATCTAAAATGCCAGTACCCACTTGTACCATATGTATGGTCAATATTATTTTATGTTAGAGATTCATGATGAGATTACAGAGAAATTAGAAACTAATTAAGGATATAGAGTCAAACTTTTCACTCCCCAGTCCATTACATGCAGCCTATTACTCCTCCAGGAGCTTCTTAAACTTCACTTTAACAAGCTGAAAGGCATTAAGAAGATGTATGTATAAACAGTTATAGTACATATTTGCATATTATTAACAATGCAAGGACGAAACATTCTTTAGAACTATACTTGGTAGAATATACTCTTTTTCCAGCTAAGATGTATGTATCTCTATGCTTATTTATTGGCAAGTAGTAACATAACTTTATACATTAAATTGTCTTATACACTAAAAAATAAATTTAAGAAACATCTGAATGAAAGTTGAATACAGTTTGCACTAAGTCGATATTACATTTTCAATAGATGTATTTTTTCTTTCAAATACATTGAATAATACATCAGCTAATAGTATTTTCAAGGAAGATTTCCTTCTGAGCTTGTGCCAATGTTTTGATGTGCATTTGGCATCTGTTTGTTGCTCAATAATTAAAGAGCTAACATTGTTTAAAAAGAGTTGGTAGGTTAAATAAAGTCTAGTGGAACTAGAACTGCATTAATTATAAAATAAAAAGTTAACTTCAGTTTTTTTTAGGTGTGATTACTACATTTTTCCTGTTCATTCCCTGTGGTAAAGGGCCTCAAAGGGCAGAAATATGGGTCTAGATATTATTATTAGAGTGGGAACCACAGACAAGTAGCAGAACTAATCAGGTTGCTACTAAGTCCTGGAATTTCCACTGCCTTCTGGGATGTCTCATATATCTCTCTTCTCCCTCCCCCCATTCTCCACTAGTGTTTCAAATTGCCCTGTCTCACTCACCTGCAATACTATAATAATCTCTTCCTAACTGGCCTCTGTCTACAGGTTCATCCTACCACTATCCCTTTCCACATTTCAGAGTTTGTTTCTAAAGAGAGAAAAGCAAATTTCACCTTCATTTCTAAACATTGCACATTGACTGAATAAGTGTCTAATTTCAAAGTACCAAAATATGTGTTTTCCCACTTTAAACTTTTACCAGCAGTAACCCCTCCACTCCCTGCCTCCACAGCCTTATAGCCCTGGCTTAGTCCACACATACTGTCATGGATTTCCTATTCTTACACTTTTTCCTCTCTTTTTCAGTAGGGTCCATAGCTCTCAATATTCTCCTTCCTCTGCTTAGAATGTGACTCAACTTCTGTCCTCTACATCATTAAATTTTTATGTTTTTAGGCGCAGAAACAATCACTTGTTTTTTAAGATTCTTTAACTTCAGGTAAAATTACTAATTTATTTTCCTGTCTCTGTTTATTCTCTGTGTATCTCCCTCTACCTCACTATGTTTCTCTCCCTTATTCTTAGTAGTAGATGGGTAGATGGAGTTACCACTTTCTTCCCATAATTCTTAGGCAAATTATGTTATATGCTAGTGAAAGATGAAGCAATATATTGTCCAAGGTCATTTGCCTGTTTGAAGATTTAAGGACTCCTCATCCAAAATAATAAATAGTGATAAGAGCGTCACAAAGGCGGAGTGATATAGCATCAGAGACAGGAGAGCTGTCTTTATTGTCATTTCTATTTCATCCAGGAAACCAAGTTTTCAATCAGAGACAGAATTTACTCCCATGTCTACAGCGGGAAAGTTCAACCACAATAAAGAGTTGGTTAAACTGATAGGAGTGAGAAATGTAGACCCCAGGTGGCATGCAAATATGACATTTCTAAATTAGCAAAGTCAAAGTTTTAAGCATCCCAATTTTTAGCATTTTGTCTTTTGTATGAAATGAGGCAACACAAGTAAAACACATTTTCACTGTGGCTGTTATGAAGGTCTTCATCACTGTTCTAGTTAAATTTTCTTACTTTGGATTTCCCTGTAAATCTTAGTGTAAAGCTTGGCAAAACTATTTTTTGTTTGTTTGTTTGTTTGTTGAGTTAAAGAATGTATCATCAGTTAAATTATTTCCACAATAACACTGCATAATCACTCACACCAGAATACAGTACCATTTTACAGCACACACATACTTCTTGCCCTTGCATCTGCAGATTAGCTGTGATGTGACTCATTTAAACTGGGTTTGGTTTTATTGCAGTCGACGCCAATGTATCCTCCTTCAGCCAACAGCTAACCAAGTTATTTTCCAGAGGGCAACTCCAACCGCCAAGCACATTTCAAGTCCCTGCTTGTCTCTCGTGTGTTAATGTCTCTTTGGACCCTGCCCAGAGTGAAGGGGCTGAGGGAAGGAGTGAACATTTGCTGAACAACAGAACTATCACTAGTTTTATTCTATTACAGTCAGACAACCTTTCTTTTGTGAACACTTAGATTACAAGTGACTTGTACCTGTTTTCTCTCCTCATGAAATGGAGACCCTGAGAGTTTTCCCTTGCTTCTGATTTTAGAGGTGTTCAGTTGGCAGATCTTCTCAGTTTCAACAACTGTTCTCCTCCACTCCTCATACCCTCTTCTAATTGTTTTAGGATCACATTAAAGCATGTCTTGGCTGTAAAGGTTTATTGGTCTTGTATCTTGCAATTATGAGTTATAAAGATTGGTATGTATAATGTAATGAGTCCTTGTGACATTATTTTTATGGGAAAATGTAGTACTGTTTTCAAACAACTGATTTGCAAATAACTTTGAAATAAGATTAATTTTACATGAAGAATACATTTTATGTATTATTTATTGTATATTATATGTAATTTACTTATCTAACTACTCTTCATAACTAATTTAGTATCTAGTATTCTAATCCAAATGAACTGAAAATTGGAAAAGTTAATCAACATAAGAAGAATTTCTGGTTGAACCCAAGGTAATTTGATTTGTTTAGATTTTTTCTTATAACAATCATAATTTCTTACCTACTTATGGTGAATTTCATCTCTCAATAATCAAAAACGTCAAAAGATTTGATAGTAATATTACATTAATTGTATATTGTAAAAGACCATTCTGCATAGTGTGAACCCAGCTTCCACTTAGAGATGCACAGGACCCACGCCCACGGATGGGTTCTCCCATGGGGAATCAGGCCTGCAATGTGTCTAGGCTGCTTTGGAACTTGCTTTTACTAAAACTCCCTCACCTTGAATTGGGACAGCAAATGCTTACTGTAACTTCCTAAACTCCATGCTAAAACTCCCCAGTATGGAGTACAACCAGTTCAACCACTTTTTCTCTGAAATCCAACATACCTGACCACCTTACCGAAAAGCGCTTGGTGGGTTGATGCACATGTTCCAACCAAGTTGGTACATCATCCACAACAATGGCTCATGGCCTCTGGGTCCCTGTTCCCGGGCACCAGCTGATGCAGACACTGGCCCACAGTATCCGCGGCATTATGGATGAAATGAGACATTCACACATGCTGAGTCCGGTGGAGGAAAAGGGACAGCATGGCTTTTCTCTCAAGGGGAGCAAAAGCTTAGGCCCTAGCTGTGACCGGCCTTTATTGGGTTTCTCAACACATTACATTATGGTCCTCATTCACTATACACAGGTTCGCTTTAGGTGGTTACCTTTTACAGACATCAAAGGAGATGATGTTGATAATCACATCACAGAAGAAGGATATTTGCAAATGTAAGGGAAAAGTGGCTGAACCTGTTATACTCCATTCTGGAGAGTTTTAGCACGGATTTTAGGAAGTTACAGTAAGCACTTGCTGTCCCAGTTCAGGGTGAGGGAGTTTTAGCAAAAGCAAGACCCAAAGCGGCCTAGGTACATTGCAGGCTTGATTCCCCATGGGAGAACCTATCCAGGGGCTTGGGTCCTGCACACCTCCAAGTGGGAGCTGGGCCCACGCCACACAGAATGGTCTCCTGCAGTATATAATAATCTTTGACATTAATTTGTCCTCTGATTCTAATTCTTTTTCCTATCTTAACAAAGATACATATGAAAACCTAAAGTCTTGTGCCCTTTTTAGTATTCATTTCAATAATGACCCTGAAAATTAAATCAAATTTATATATTTAATAGGGTTGTTATTATATCCTCACTTTTATAAGTAGACTTAGTGTTCTTGAAATGATGATGCATGATATTCAGGCAAGAGAATATTCTTGAGCCTTCACTAATTTTGTTTAGATATTGTGTATAGTTCATTGTAGCTAAAGAGCAAGGAATTAATCATCACATCATAGATTTAGTAAATTAAATATCCCAAATGAGAGGAATATATTTCCCAGACCAAAAATAAAGTAAGTTACCATGAAAATTATTAGCAAAGGCCTCATTCAAGAGGATTTCAGACACTATGAACTATGCTTAGAGAATTAGTAGCATACTGTGGCACAAAGACATGGAATAGACTTTATGATGAATGTTCTGGTGTGACTGCAGGTAGGCTGTTGTTTCTTGTGGTGAGAACTTCGTCCTACTCCAGTGTGAACTGAATTGAGGCACTGAGGTTTTGGAGGAAGATCTGACAGGTAGAGTCTGAGTAGTAGGAAAGAACCCTGGATTGAATGTAAGGCTCCGTGACCTTTCGCATGGTAACTACAAAATGAGAAGACCAGACAGCATATTTTCTGCTTTAAATTTGATGTCTCAAATTTTACCTAAAATTTAGCATTTCTCATTCTAAATGGTTAAATCCACTGTTATTAAAGATTTGAAATTCAATCCAAAAATTCTTTGATGTCACAAAGAAATATAAAGTTACCATAAGTTAAAAACTTTAATTACCATAGCAATAACTACTAGCATCTCCAGAGGCCTTCTTAATGTTGACATAAATAAAATTATTTTAAGATTTCATTTTGATTTGTGCCTTGATAATAATTTTCCCATTAGGAGTCCCTCAGAGTAAGTGAGTCAATGACTTCCAATGACACTGAAATGTTTCAAGAGACAGATTAGAGTTACTTTTGCTTTAAAAAGTGTACTTTTTAACACTTTTTATGGGAGGTAATGAATCTCTGAAAGAAAAGAACAAATTTGTTTAATACCTAAATACCTGACTACCAGTATCATTTTTTATATAAGCTGTTTTTATTCAGCATGAATTATTCATGCACCTACCTTAACTTTAATTACCAATCCAAAAATGTTAAAAATCACACTGTACCTAAAAATATAAACACTATCACACTGAAGTTGAGAATGCATAATTCTTCATACATAATTGCCATCATGCTGAGTTTGGGTTGCCACCTTTGCGTGTGAAACCGCAAAGTGGTTCTGTATGTATGTCTTTGACATAATGCACATGGGAGTGTTTCTTTTACCCTTGTTAAAAGCAGCCCCTTTTGGCAATCCTTTTTTTCTAATGCTCTTTATCCAGGAAGGTTTACAGAACCAATCAGCAGTTATCACCGCTAAACAGAAGACTTCTCACTAAAAAATTGACTCAGTGATTCATAGGAAGGACAGACGCTAGGGTTCAAAGAATTCAAAACTAGGGATCCTTCTAACAGTCATAGTTCTGAACCTCCGGCATAGTTTGCTAGGAATGTAGCAGATCTATAAGACTGTGTGTGTTTGGGGTGGATGGGAGTACTGCCTCCTTGGCATTGCCTATAAGAAAGAATAATGTTCACTCAAGATGAATACCAGTTTCACTTATTCTATTTATAGATCCATGGGTCAGCGACATACTCTTTTATATGGTTTACAACAGCTTTCCACTAAACAGGGAAACATGCCTACACACTGCATCCCAAACATCGTGTAGTCAACTCTCTCAAACACATCCAAGCGAATATAATTAAAATAGTGGTTATATGTGTTTTAGTAATAGAAAACATACTGTAAACTTTAAATTTCTAGTTTTCTACTTAAAATGCAAGTATAGTATTAACCATTAAGTAAATGCCTTTTTTATTGAAAACGTTTAAAAATGTAAATATAAAATTGATTGTTGGCTCTGGCTATTTTTTAGAACTTGAAGTACAGAATATTTGCACAATGTTAGAATAATCATGTCAGCATTGGTCATAATAGGAATGTTTGGAAAACTTACATAAAATACATATATCATTGGGAAGTTTGTACAAAGAATCAGGATGACAAGTGAAATGAATGACTATACAGTATTACTCAGAAAAGCAAATTTCAGAAGAGTGTTTGTCACATGCCATTACTTTTGTTAAAATATATATGTGTATATATATATTTGTTAAACTTTTTATATTTAACTTTTGTTAAAATATATATGTATATATACACGTATATATACATATTTACACACATATATACAAACACATTTAATCCCCATAACAACCACGTGGAGTAAATACCAATATTACAACACTATTTACAGATGTGGTAAATGAAATACAAATAAACTTTTTTAAAAAACTGCCCAAGGAACTGGAATTTTAACCAAGTCAGTCTGGTACCAGAGCACAACTTTTCTAATTCAGCCACTCTGTTTTATTAGAAGATGGGTGATTTCACTGCATTTTTGAAAATATATGCACACAATATAATTTATCAAAATACAAAAATTTCAATACTCAACTTATAAAAATTCATTTCAAAATTTCCTCAAACTGATTTGTGCCAAAATGTATTCCTGTACTTTACACTGACTTCAAATCTAACTCCTCATACCACTCCAACATATTTTTTGGAATGTTTCTGATTGTACACTATCTTTTCAAATAATAAAATAAATCCTTCTTTTTAAAACACGAAAAGATGAAAATGCATTGAGCATGTTAAATCTAACTGCTGCTACTCAAAACTACACACATTTCTCTTTAGTCATTTTCAATATGAGGGCTGTACTGTTAAAGAACAAGTCTTGCATTTGTCAACACAACATGATATATTAAAAAAATAATGGTTTTTGTTTTGGCTTACTAATACCTTGGATGACAGTTTTTATAAAACGTTGCAAAGCAAGGAATGAAATATTTATATAACTTTCATAATCACATCCCACTGTTTCATGCTACAGAATTTGAAGAAAATCTCCAGTGCTTTACAGTTTCCATCTCTTGTCAATTCTTATATTCATTTTGGCAATCAGATGCCAACAGCTCCAAAAGTGCATTTCTATCTACACATTTATTTGTTAAGACCATTAAAAGTAGAAACATTGCCAGTAAGTGCAACAGCTAAATTTAGAGGAAGAGATCATTATTTAAATGATGAAATTGCTTAGTTTCCTACCATAATTTTTATTACTATATATTAGGAATATTCAGTGCATTTTTACCCTGTGTTGTTCACTAGAGCTGACCACCACCCTTATGCTCCAATTTGGTCTAACCCTTTAAGCTATCCTAAATACTGAAATTGTATAGGAAAATTCCCATGCAACATGATCTAATGATGTTCTTGCTAGTTTTTAAAAAGCTATAAAAAAAACCTTTGAATCAAACTGTTTTTGTGTTTGTGTCTGCAAGACCGTGTCAGGGAATGCCATAATTACTTTATGCACTAGATTCCTTATCATCAGGACATTGCAAGAAACTTGTTTTATCTCAAAACATCTATTATAAACTGTGTCTCATCTGGTTATTTGTAACTTGTCCAGAGGTGAGATGGAGCATACTAAATTGGCACTCTGACAGCTAAATTTTAAATATTCAAGAATTTTACGAGCCTGTCCTTATAACATGGGTAGCTTGAAATGGGCTATGGGTTATGTAATAAAACTCTATAAAGCCTACATACAAATTAGGGGCTTTCCTCATTTTAGAAATCTGGTTTACTGACATGCCACTGGGCTTACCAGATGTGATCATTGCTTAGCGATGCTACCTATTAGCCTTATTGGAACTAAGCAATTTGTATCACAAACAGACTGTCAGCCTTGTACCTTACCACTCACATGAAAGTGGGTGAGTACAATGAAAAAGATTTCCTTCAGGTTACTGGAGGAAGAAATTAATTTTTACAACTTTTCCAGGTTTTCCATTGCCAACAGGTGACATCTTCCTTGTGAAGAAATAGGAGGTAGTTCTGCTGGTTTCAAAATGATCAATGTTCTCAGATGTTTCTCTTTGTTTTTAGCTGTCTTCTGAGTCTATGAACACAATTAACATTTTGTCTGTCCTTTTCTCATCTATAACCCTAAAGTTATTTTTTATTAGGCATTATGGAACCAGAACAAGGCACTTTACTGCTCAAAGCTAACTGAAGCCACAAGTGCTCTTACAGAAAGCCTAGGGAACAGATGGGCCGGTAAAACAGGGCCACGGTGACCAGCCGCACGTAACACAGCTCCTCCCTGGGTGTCGTAACAACAGTCAGAGCATCAGACGCATTTCCTCTAGAGCCATCTGGCTTTGATTTTTTTAGGGTTTTTTTTCTTTTTTCTGTTGATAGAGCCACAAAGTTAAGGAAGCAATAATTCTTCTCTAGTTACTGTAACTGCTGATGCAAAAGCACCAATCTTCCTAAAACCGCTCACAGAGTACAGGAACCCATCACATAGAAGAGAGTTCTGTGGGTTGAAAAACTGCTCCTTAAGGGAGGAGAGAGGCGAAGTGACACTGGGGTTTATAATCAGTGTACACATTCTTCAGAAGTTCTGTAACAGGGTGCCGCCAGGGTCCCCTCCAAAGAGGGATTTGTAATGGGGCCCAGAATGTAAGGTGTCCAGGAAATATTAAAAATATAGGATGTCTTCACCCCCAAAAGTCTGAACTGGGGGATGGGATACACAGAGTGGGGCCATTGAGTTATTCTGTATACCAACAGTTTTGCAAATAACCTCTAGAATGGTCATTAAATATATTTATAACTTTTAACTGATTTCATGGATATGTTAAATAGCTGTGACCATGCTTTGAGCCAGTGAGATGGAACTGACTTCCACCCATTATGTAACTGGGAGTCAACTCCCCCTGGTTACAGTGCCTGTGTGAGAACTTGGAAATGGTTCACTCCAAATCATGGGGCCACACCTGCCCAGACCGACTATGGCAGCCCAGAAAAGCTGGAAAAATATGGGAATGCTGGCAAGTGTAGCCAGTTGTGGGAGAAGTTGGAAATGGTGATGCAGAAGAAGATTGGCACTGGGATTTAAACACAGGCACAGCAGCCATACAAGGGAGACTTATACAGCTTTGGTGAGAGAGGGAACCACAAGGCTTTGGGGATTCCTTTGCCATGCTGCTTAGGAAGCTGGAAAGTAAGATGCAGCAGCCATGCAGTACTCTCTCTTAGCAGTTTAGAAGAATGCAGGAGAGATGCTGAGGGAATCAAAGGGGTGAAAGGACTCTTGATGGTGGGCCAGGAGAAGGTGCCGTATGGCTTTGGATTAAGAAAAGGTCCAGAGAATAAGTAGCATAGATGGTAGGTAGAAAATACACAGGGGAAGGGGAAGGATAGTATAGGAAATGTTGAAGCCAAAGAACTTATGTGTATGACCCATGGACACGAACTAAACAAGGGGAATATGGGTGGGAGGGGGTGTGCAGGGCAGAGGGGAATGAAGGGGGCAAAATGAGTCAATTGTAATAGCATAATCAATAAAATATATTTTAAAAAAAGAATTGGAGATCCCAGCAACACAGACAATGGTGCTGGGAATGCAGGAGGCCTGCCAGCCAAGCACAGATTACTGGGAAGAACTGGGGGCTACCTGAGCCATGGACTTCTAATTCTTTTCCTGAGATACAGTACCCTGGACTGGGCAAAGGGGGGAAGGAAGGGCTGTGTGTGTTTGTGGGTGTTTTAAGGACTTCGGGGTTTTAATGAAGACATTAAGTCATTACTCTAAGTCTGTATAACTTTTTAAATAAATACTTCCTTTCCTTTTCACCAATCTCTGGCACTGGGAGCTATAATTCCCTGGTGGCGGGCAAGGCAAACCTAGTACAGGGGAACCTTGGGAAAAGGGGGAGTCTATTCAGTAATAGTATATCATCCCCCCACAGGTCCTTTCTGTAACAGTTCTTATAGGTTGAAGTGATGTCCATTTGTTTTATTCCAACTGTAATTGAAGACCCAGCTATTCCCTTCCACTACCCCTGAAAAATATACTTTTAAAATAAAGCAAAGTAATGGTGCTCCTTTGGAAAGCACCTCTCCCCTCATCCCACTCAAAGATTTATTCTGAGAGTAATGGAGTAGTTTTGCTAATACCTCAGTGATGAGTTGAGTTCTGTTTACTAAAGCTTTATGAAGCTCTGATTAGATCCATCACAGCAGTTAAGTCGTCTCACATACATTGTTGAAGGAGAAGCTTCCCACTAGGAGAGGGGAGGTAGCTGACAAAGTCAAATAGAGAAAACATTAGAAGATGAAGTCAACTAGCAGAATGAGAATGAAAATATATGGGAGGGTTTACAAGTTTTTGAAGACTAACTGGGCTCAAATCAGTGGTTACACATGGTTGTAAAGACAGAGGTTTGATGATTCAAGATCAACTTAATGACAGAGAAAAACAAAAGGAGATTCCAGCTATCTTAGGTGTCTCCTAAGATATGAGTTTCAGAAAAGAGACTGGATTCTAGAAATGACAAATTAAGAGGCTTATTGATGAAATGGCTTTCATCAATAAGACTACATGTAAGTAAAGAAATAAAGCCTTAAACAGAAAAATAAACCATATTTCCAAACTACAGGCACAAGGTCAGTCATGCCAAAAAGTACAAGTTGGGTCTAGTTGAGTCAGTTGAAACCAGAAGCTGTGAACAACACATGATAACAGAGGTTACCCACCTCTATTTTGCACTTTGTTCATGGCACACGTTAGCTTTCCATTTTAATGGAGTAAGATAGGAACAGAGTCGACGCTGATGGTAAGCTTCCAGTTATCTTAGGGTTCACCCTTGGTATTACATATTCTACAGATTTTGAAAAATTTATAATGCATCCACCACTACAGTATCATGGAGAATATTGTCACTGGCCTAAAATTCACCCTGTCCTGCCTATTCATCTGTCTCTCCCCCTAAGTCCTGACAATCACTGAACTTTTACTGTCTCCATAGTACTACCTTTTCCAGAATGTTATATATGTATATCCAATGCTGTATTAAATTCTTTGGAATTTTCGTGCTTATGTAAACCTCATGTGCACATATAAAATTTGATTTTTCTCCTGGTAATCTGCCTCTGGTTAATTTGTTATTAGCCCAACTAGAATGTGGAGAATTATTAACCTTTTAGCCTCCACAAAATACAAATAATATTTTCCACATACAAAAATTTTGCCCTTAATGGAAGAGAGAACAAACAAAATAATATTCAAAAATGTGAAAGTATTCTGAAATAAAAATTTGATTCCAAATAAAAATGAAGAAAATTTCAAGAACACAGTAAAGCAATGTTTACAAAATCCATAGAAAAAGAATTTCAGAGATTCAAGATGTCAGCAGAGTAGGTAGAAAATATACTCACCTTCTCTCAAAAGCAAATCATAATTACAACTAAATCATAGAACAACCAACCTGAACACACAACTAAAGACTAGGTGAACAGAAGTGTTATAACCAAGAATACACAGAAGAAACTACCTTGAGGCTGGTAAGAAGGGCAGAGATGCAAAAAGGGCTGGCCCTGCACCCATGTGTGGTAGTTCATAATCCAGAGGGATAACTCAGCTGCAAAAGGTCTCAAGCCCACACTGGTCTCCCAACCTGGAACACCAAAGCCAGGAAGAGAAGCCCTTATAATACCTGGCTATAAAAATCAGCAGGAATTCCAGAGTGAGACAGGAGACCACTAGAAACCCAGGTACACTCTTAAAGGGCCAAACCACAAAATGTCTCTTATGGCTCCTCAATCTGGGCTCCAGTAGAGGGACAGCAGCTCAGAGGGGACTGGAGTTACACAGGGAGAGACTGGGTTGTGTGGCTCTAGCATGAGGACCATTTTTCCAGCGTGCTCCAACCAGGACCACTGTTCCTGTGCAGAGCCTTCCTTCCACATCTTAATCTGTTATGGTCAAATCTTAATTTCTTTTATCCTGATGAGCTCTACTGGAGTCTACGTGGCTCATTCTGATTACTCCTTATCATCTTGCCCTACTGCAAAGTCAGTGGGCCTAAATGGGTGGCAGCTAGCCTTATTATATCCTGAAACTTTTGCTGAGTTTTTGCCTCAGATCCAGTGCTGCTGCTGAGTTTGAATTTGTATCAATCCAGTGAACAGCACTCACCACTACCTGGGACTCATTGAAAACCTAATTCGTGAAGCCTGCATATCACCAGAGGCTCTTTCAATGACTGAGTCTAACAGGTAAGCTGGAAGTGAATATAGATATCAGGGTGCCTTAGGTCTTCTACTGACCTGCCCCAGGCATGGTCCTGGAGGAAGCTAGCCTTCATATACTGGTTTGCCCCTCCCACACACACCCAGGCACAGCAAAGACAGCCACTAACTGCTGATTTCTTTGTAGCACCTTAGAGGTAGCCCAGAGCCAGTCACAGGCAGCATCTGACATTTACTTGTAAGAGAGTCCCTGCCAAGAGGCCCCAAAATCAAAACACCTGGTGACAAGCTTCAGACCACATTAGAATATGACCCAGTTAGCTCTACAAGCAGCACATACAAAGGGAGCTTGTGGAAGGCACCAGACCCTCTTGGGGTAAATTCTACATCATGGTGTCATCCCCTGCACAGAAGCTCATACACTATGGTTGGGGTCAATATTCACAGTTGGCCAACATAAGGGTCAGTCCCATCTATGGATGCACCAACAACAATCAAGATTCAACCACAAGAGCAGGGCTTACATACCCTCCACAGGGACATTCCTAAAGCACCTAGCTCAGACAACCAGGAAGAAGGCACCACTGAACCCACAGGACACCTACTTTGTAAAATCACCATAACAAGACTGACAGACATGGAATATCTACTTAATACACAGAACTAATAAAGAAAGGCAGCAAAAATGAAGAGAAAAAGAAATATGCCCCTAAAGAAAGAATAGGAGAAATTTTCTTAAAAAAAAAAAAATGAAATAGAGGCAAGCAATCAACCAGATACAGACTTCAAAACACTGGTTGCAAGGATGTTCTAGGAACTTAGGGGAAGAATGGAAGAATTCAGTGAGAACTTAAACAAAGAGAAAGCAAGCATTAAAACAAGAGAGAGAAACCATAAAAATGAACTAATCGGAAATGAAGATTATAATATCTGTAATGAAGAATACAGTTGAAGGAACCAACAGCAGATTTGATAAAGCAGAGGACCAAATCAGTGATTTTGAAGACAGGATATAGGAAAACACCTAATCACAGCAGCAAAAAATTAAAAAAATTAAAAATGAGGATATTTTAGGAGACTGCTGGGACAACATCAATTATAACAGCATCCACATCATAGGAGTACCACAATGAGGAAAGAGATAGCAAGGGATTAAAAAATCTATTTTAAAAAATAATGATTGAAGGCTTTCCTAATCTGGTGAAAAAAAAGACACACAGTCTAGGAAGGACAAAGAGTGGCAAATAAGATGAGCCCAAAGAGGCCCTCCCAAGACACATCATGATTAAAATGCAAAAGATTAAAAACAACAAGTGAATCTTAAAAGCAGCAAGAGGAATACAGTTACCTATAAGGAGCTCCCAGAAGACTGTTAGCTGATTCCGCAAGAGAAACATTTCCAGCCAGAAGGGAATGGCACAAAATATTTAAAGTGATAAAAAGAAAGGGCCTAAAGACTAGACTACTGTATGCTATGGAGCTATTATTTAAAATTCTAAGAGAAATAAAGAGCTTCCAATTTTAAGAAAAAAAAAGCTAGAGTTCATTAGCACCAAATCAATACCAGTATTACAAGAAATATTAAATGGTCTTCTTTAAGAAAAAAGATACATAAATATGAATAATAAAGTGGAAATAAATACATAACTATCAGTAATGACTTTAAGTGGAAATAGATTAAGTGCTCCAATCAGAAGACATAGCGTGGCTGAAGGGACAAGAAAACAAGACCCATATATGTGCTGTCTACAAGAGACTCAGTCCAGGTGTAGACATACAGACTTAAAGGGGTAGAAAGAAATATTTCATTCAAATGGAAACAAAATAACTAAGGTAGAAATAAATACCTATGTTAGACAAAATAGATTTTAAAAGAAATGCTATAGCAAGAGACAAAGAAGAACAATACACAGTGATAAAGGTATTAATCTAACAAAAGTTTTCTTGATGAGTGTGGTTAAATGTTTGTCAATTTTTGTTTATCTTTCAAAGAACCAGTTCCTGGGTTCATTGATCCTTTGAATTGTCTTTTTAGTCTCTGTCATTTAATTCTGCTCTGATATTGATTTTCTTCCTTCTACTTGCTCTGGGCTTTGTTTGTTTTTTTCCTCTAGTTCTTGTAGATGTAAGGTTAGGTTGTTTATTGGAGAATTTTCCACCTTCTTTAGGTAGGCTGGTATTGCTGTGAATTTCCGTCTTAGATTTGCTTTCACTGTGTCCCACAGGTTTTGGTTGTTGTGCGTTCATTTTAGGTTGTTTTCACGTGATGCGGACACCAGCCCGCAGTGTCCGCAGCATTATGGATGAGATGAGATACATTCACATGGACTACCGAGTCCTGTGGAGGAAAACGGATGGCATGGCTACTCTCTCATGGGGAGAAGGCCCCAATGCTTGCCTTGACAAGCTATTATTGGATTCAATTTGCATAGGAATACAGGGCGTATATGTAAAGCTCATCAATCATTGTCAGCCAGAAATGATTAAACAATAGATAACATTCAAAGAACTCTCAGGGCCTATTTTAAGTCAGAGTCAGATAGTTAAAGGGCCATAAAACTTTGAGGAACAAAGTCACTTCCTGCTTCGTTCCTTATTATTTAAATTGAGGGTATTAGCAAAGTAGGTTTCATAGGATTTTATGCATTCTTTCTTAGGCCTGATTGCCCTTGGGAACCTGCCCTTTCCAGCTCAGGGCAGCATCCACCTCCAGCATAGTTTCAGGCTTAAGTCACTGTTTCAGGCTAAGTCAGGCAGGGAAAGTAAGGCAGCCAAGAGATTAGGAGACTTCTTGCAGACAGAATGAGGACTCAGGCTATGTCAAAGCCAAGGGGCAAGGGTTCATCACTGGCTTTTGCTATAGCCCCCAAGTCCTTCCCTGGGGACCCCCTATGATTGTGACTCTCTTAGGTCATCCCTCCCCTGAGGAATCTTACCCATCATTGGCTAACCAATCAAGCACTGGGGGCCAGGCAAGGTGAAGTAAAAGGACCAGAGGTGGTGCCCCTGCCAGGGAGATAAATTTTGTCTCCTTAGTGGCTTATGGTCCCAAGGCTGCTCACTCAGCCTTCGCCATGGGAGGGTTACAACTTCTGAAACCAGGCACAACGGCTCCCAATATTCAGGTACTTTTTGGATTTCCTCCTTGATCTCATTGTTAACCCATTCATTATTTAATAACCTGTTGCTCAGACTCCATGTATTTGATTGTTTTTGAGTTTTTTTCTCTGAGGTTGATTTCTAGTTTCAAATCATTGTGATCTGAGAAGATGCTTGATATGATTTCAATTTTATCAAATGTTGAGGTTTATTTTGTATCCTAACAGGTGGTCTATCTTTAAAAATGATCTATGTGCCTCTGAAGAAATTGTATATTTTGTGCCTATGGGGTGAATTGCTCTATAAATATGAATTAAGTCCCTTTGATGTAGGATGTTGTTCAATGCCACAATATCCTTGTTGACTTTTTGTTTGAACAATCTATCTGTTATTGACAGTAGGGTGTTAAAATCCTTTACAATGACTGCATTGGTGTCAATCTCCTTCTTAAAGTCTTCCAACATTTTATTTATGTATTTAGGTGCTCCTATTTTTGGTGCATGTATGTTTACAAGGGTTACATCCTCTTGGACAACTCCCTTTAGTATTATGTAGTGACTTTCTTTGTCTCTTGTTATGGGCTTTGTTTTGAAGTCTATTTTGTCTTCAAATGTAAGTATTGCTATCCCAGCTTTTTTTCATGTCCATTGGCTTGGAGCATTTTTTTCTCCCTCCACTTCAGCCTTCATAGATCATTTGTTCTGCAGTGGGTCTCTTATAAACAGCATATATGTGGGTTGTGTTTTCTTATCCAATCAACTATCCTATATCTTTTGATTGGAGCATATAATCCATTTACATTTGAGGTCATTATTGATAGGTACTTATTCATTGCCATTTTTTTTCTCTTTGTGCCTGTGTTCCTCTCTGTCTCTCTCTCCCTTTCTTCATCTTCTTAAAGCAGTCCCTTTAGCATCTCCTACAATGCTGGTTTAGTGGAGGGGTACAGTTTTAGCCTTTTTTGGAGGTGGAGGGGTCTGGAAAGCTCCTTATTTAACTTTCCATTTTAAATGAGAGCCTTGCTGGGTAGAGTAGTCTTGGTTGCAGATCCTTGCTTTTTACTACTTGAACTATTTCCTTACAGTTCCTTCTGAGTTGTAGTGTTTCTGTTGGGAAATCAGATGATTGTCTTATCTGAGCTCCCTTGTATATTACAAGCTATTCCTCCCTTGCTGCCTACAAGATTCTTTCTTAATTTTTATATTTTGTCATTTTCATTATAGTGTATTTTGGAGTGGGCCTCTTTGGTTTCATTTTGATTGGGGCATTTCCTGAACTTGTGTGACTATTTCCAGCACCAAGTTAGAGAAGTTTTCTGTCATTATTTTTTCAAACAGGTTTTCTGTCACTTCCTTCTTTTCTTCTCCTTCTGAAATACTTATGTTGCAAATATTGTTACATTTCATGTTGTCCTGCAGCTCCCTTAAACTATCTTATTCTTTTTTATTCTTATTTTTTAATTTGTTGCACTGACCAGGTGTTTGTTCTACCTTGCTTTCCAACTCGCTGATTCAACCCTCTGCTTCACTTAGTCTGCTTTTAATTCCTTCTAGTGTTTTCTTCTTTTCAGATATTATATTCTTCATTGTCTCCTGGTTCTTATTCATATTTTCTATGTCCTTTTTCATGCTGACCTAATTCCCACTAAGTTCCTTGTAGTTTTCACTGAGTTACTTTAGTATCCTTATAATCACTGCTTTGAACTTTGTGTCTAATAAATTGCTTGCCTCAATTTCATTTAGCACCCTTTCTGGGGATTCCTTCTTTCATTTTGGTTGGGGGTTGTTTCTTTGTCTCCCGATTTCAGGTGGCTCTCTTAGTTTGCTTCTGCATATTAGATTGATTTGCTTTGGCTCCCTGTCTTCATGGGCTGGACTTCTGTGATAGGATTCCTGTGAGACTATGTGTTCCAGTCTCCCTGAACTCTTGAGCTGGATATTTGAGGGATGCCCTCTATACAGTTTATGTGAGCTCTCTTTTTGTAAATGAATTTTAGTTGTTGTTGGCTCATTCTTTGGTGGGTTCTCCCCTCCAGCTTTCTGAGTGAGAGTCACAACCCCACCATGTCTTGTATGCTGTACAGGAGCCACCAGAACAAAACAAAACAACCCAGCAAACAACAACAACAAAAAAACAGATTAACACAAATACCTACCAACCATACCATGATATCAACAACAAATGAGCTAAGATTTATAAAGGTGAAATGAGACTAAGGATGTTATACAAAAAGGAAGAAGAATGTGAGGTGACTAACATAATGAAAAATGATTTTGTGAGGGTAAGAGGAAGAGAAATAAGAGTAGGGAATAGAAACAAGGTGAAGAAAAGAAGAAAATAAAATTTACCACATAAATAAAATGGAGAAGGAACAGGGCACACTGGAGTAAGACAAGAGTACAGTAGTAGGTTTTGAAGAAAAAAAAATAGTAAAAAGCTAGGAACCAAATAAAAGAAAAGCAACTACCACAGCAATATCCATGAAAAAGAAGTAAAGATTGATAAAGATGGGAAGAGAATAATAATGTTATTTATCAATTAGACAGGGCAGGAGGAAGGCAAAATGGAGTAGGACAGGAGAACAGTAAAATATGAGATTTAAATTTAAAAAAATAGTGAACACCTAAGGGTAGAATTAAAGAAATGCAACAACAACCCCAATATCAACAACTGAACAAATATTAATAAAGGTGAAATGGCAATAAGAATATTATAAGAAAGGGACACAGAATGTGAGATGACTAATGGAAAGAAAGATGGTTTCATGAAAGTGGAGGGAGAAGAAATAGTAAGAGTGAGGAATAGAAACAAGGTGTAGAAAGGGAAAAAATAAAATTTAAAATAAAAATAATAAAGAGAGGGATGAAAGCAAAATAGAGTAAGAGAAGGGAAGAGTAAAATATGAGAATGGTATTAAAACAAATAAAAATAAAAAATTATAATAAATATATATTAAAAATACAAAGTAAAATAAAAAATAGTGAAATGGGAACAAAATTGAAAATGTAGAAACAATGTTAAAAAGCTATGCAGGAGAAACGGTACTACAAATAATGAAAAAGAATGAGGTGGAATTTATCTCAGCAAAGTCTAGTGTTTATTGGCCAACTGTCTTCTCCTTCAGAATCCATCCCTGATGCCAGCTGCTGTCCCAGTCAAGCTTTAGGCAGTCTGCTCAAGGCTACCAGTGAGCCACAGCTGTGACTTTCTCCTTCAGGCTTGTCTGGTCCCCACTGTTTTGCCCTGCTGTCTTTTTATCAGCTCAAGGCCCAGGGGTGGTTTAGCTAACCTCTGACAGTACCACATGTACTATCTCCACCTGCTTCTGGAGCAGGGCCTCTTGTGCAATCGGGAGGGTGGGATTTCTGGATCACCCACCCTGGGAGGTGCTGTTCAATCTTCAGGGAAGATGGTGGTTATGTTCCCTACCCCTGTGCCACATGTCTTGGTCTGTCCTAGATTATTTTCACTAATGTATAGTTTCTGACGAATAAGCTGTTTTATGTGAGGGACCAATCTGTGTAAAAGGGTCAGCTCTTTCCTGCTTGGCATTGATGGCAGCTCTGTGTGAGAGCAGAGGCTGGGCAGTGCCCTGAATACCACTGCTGTGTTGATTTCTAATCTCTCTGCTCTGCTGTTCAGTGGAATACTGCCTGAAAAGGAGACAGTATAGCATTTGATAAAGGTTTATAAAGGGCTCCTTTGGAGACTCTTTCTTTCCCCTGTGGATATGCACCTAGCAGCAGGTTCTTATGCCTGGCCATGAGAATGGGCACGCCTCCCCCTTCTCAGAGGTTTGTATTCCATGGTTTGGGTGGCCCTGCCTGGCTGCAAAGTATCTCAGGTGCTCAGCTCTAGCCCATCCAATTCCTGTCTCATTGCTCTCACAGGACCCAAATCCTCCATTCTGTGTACAGCTCCTTGCATGCCAGCCACACTAAGTGGGGACTCATATCCTTTTGCCATGCAGCCTTCTACACTTCCTGGCCAGCTGGGTTCAGTGGGCACAATCCATACTTTGTATCTGGCATCTTTGCTGGCAGGGAGCTGCATGAACTCATGGGTTTCCTGCTCAGCTATGCCTCAGCTTCCTTCTTTAAAAAAGTCCCTTTGTGGTACCCACACTGCAGCTGCAAGCCACTGCCCAGATCTATGCACACTCTACTTCCCCAAAAGGCAAAAAGTCTCTCAGTCAGGGCTGGCCAGAACCTGCCAGTGCCTCCAACACTCTTAGGAGCCAGAATTTCTCTCCTGGACTCTCCCAGTTGGTACTACAGCCATGTACATGCTGCTCATTGTGTGTGTGCAGCCAGAGTCTCCCAGACTCCATATATTCTCCCAAGTCTGTTCTGATTAGGGTTGGGGGTTCTCTGTTAGGGACTTGGCCCTGCTCTCCAGGAGGGGTGGGAGTCACCAAGCTGGGCTTTCTCTCCTCTGCTCTCTCCTTTGCTTCATGCACTTCATGTAGGGTATTTCCCCCTCAACTTGTACAATCTATTACTGGAGGGTCCAAAGCCTCCTCTGCACTCCTTGGCTTCAAAAATTCAAACCAGCTAAAATTTCATGTATTGGTCAGGTCACTTGTTGGAAGATTATTTGAAAATCCATGCTGGGGACACAAGCAAGTAGGCTCAGCTTCCACCTGCTTGGCCACCATCTGCCCCCCTCAGCCTACTTTGTTTTGAAGGAACACTTGTTGACGTATATAATTGTCTAACCACTATGTTTTACACCTGAAACTAATACCAAAAAAAAAAAAGAAAGAATATAAATGGAAGTTGAAAAAAATAAAATTTAAATTAAAAAAGAACTTCACATTAGTTCAATGAAATGCAACATATATTTTCAAGTGTGAAATAGCTCACTAATATATCTCTGACTGATATTCATTGTAAAATAGATAACTAAACAAACCACTTGGCTATTATTGCAAAGTAGATTACCTACAAATTAATTGTGCAATTGGTTATAAATGATAACATAAAGGGTAATATGTTAAATTGTACTAAACACTGAAAATAATGAAAGAAAAGCCTTAGACCCTGGATTTAAAGAGTTAAGAAAGAAAAACTGAGGTAGTGGCATGTTTTGGGCAGTGGGAGATTTATTGTTCTGTAGAAATTAATGGGCGTGGATTTCAATGTCCTCATAAGAAAGGGGATAACATCTTGAGACTTCCAGGAAGTGAGATTGCAAGTAATTAATTATGTCAGAATTTTGTTTTCTGGAAAAAATAAAAAAATATATTACCTAATAATTCCAAGCAGTAGATATGGACCTCATATGACTTTAGGGTCAAATCTGTATCACCTACACAATACCGGAATTTCAAGCATAAAATTTCATGTAAGAGCAATGAACTCTAGCCAGCACTGCACCAAGATATTTTCATATAAGCATAAGAAAAATAACTGGAAAGATATTCCCACAAAATAGTCACATATAATTGTCAACACACACACATACACACAAATCTTTTCTTAGGTGAGTTCAAAGTTACACATGTACAAAATGCAAATTGGCATGCTTATGTCATATTTACTCATATTTAGAGGCATGTTTCACTTTTGGGGATACCTAGAAGCAATTGTTTCTTTATGAACAGAGAAAGAGAAAGGTTACATCTTACATTTGGTGACATTTCCGATTTGATGAAATATGCAAATATTTAATAAGGAAACTCAAAGACACAGCAGACAGTCTATGAGACATAACAAGAATTTGGATGATAGAATGATAATCTGAAAGAATATGACATTAACAGGTTTGCAGTGATTTTTTAAAAGTAAGTGGTAGTAAGGGGAAAAATACATTACAAACAAAAGAGGAAAATTTAAAAACTCTAGATTAAAAGTAAAATAGACAAAGATAAAGATAGGAATTACAAACTCAGAAATAAATTAGGAAAATTTCTTAGAATACAATAGAATGGCAAAGATAGAACATATGAATTAGAGATTAAGGGGCATAAGTGCCCATCAATAAACTGTGGTATATTTACACAATGGAATATTATGCAGCAGAAAGAAAGAACTCCTGCCTTTTGTGATAGCATGGATGGAACTGGAGAGTATTATGCTAAGTGAAATAAGCCATTCAGTGAAAGACAAATACAATACGATTTCACCTATAAGAAGAACTTAATAAACAAAAATAAACTAATCAGCAAAATAGAACCAGAAACATGGAAACATGGAACAGATTGGCAATGACCAGAGGGGAGAGAAGTAGGGGATAATAGTGGAAAGAATGGGAAGGGACTAGTCAAAGAACATGTATCAATGATCCATGGACATGGACAACAATGTGGGATTGACAGTGGAAGTGGAGGGTGCAGGAGGGAGGGGGATAAATGGGTGAAAAAAATATGACAACCGTGATAGCATAATCAATAGAATATACTTAAAGAGAATAAATCTAGTAAAACTTATATCTTTGAAAGAAAATCATTAAACTTTTATTAAAAGATAGCTTAAAAATATGGAGATATATACCCTGTAATAATGAAGAAATCTTTATATGAATCTCTCTCTAAATTCATGTGTACATTCAGTGTGGATTGCACACAGTCACTAGGTGCACAGGGGACGAAAAGGGGACACCTGGGAGAGGGTGAGGCAAGGACACTAAGTGAAAAGTTACCTACCTCGCAATTTTGTTTTGAAAAATTTTCAGGTAGAAAATTCACAGAATTGTTCCAGCTTTGAAAGTTTTTCTGCAATCTCTATTTCTATAAATAATCTCAAGCTTAACAATGTTCTTAGTTGTAATATCTGGTCTGAGGGGGAAAACTGAAAATCTGGGGAAAGTAAGTAGAGAACTCACTTAGATGAAACAATGTTGTTAAGACCTCAAATTTACCCTGGCTGGTGTAGCTCAGTGGATTGAGTGCAGGCCTGTGAACCAAAGAGTCACTGATTCAATTCCCAGTCAGGGAACATGCCTGGGTTGCAGGCCAGGTCCCCAGCGGGGGCCATGTGAGAGGCAACCACACATTGATGTTTCTCTCCTTCTCTTTCTCTCTCATTTCCCCCTCTCTAAAAATAAATAAATAGGATATTTTTAAAAAGACCTCAAATTTAAGAACTTCCCATTCTCTTATGCATAATTTTCTCAAAACCCTGCATAATTTTAATTGTATTGTAGTCACCACTTTAAGAGTCTGATCATTTTGAACAGGCAATCACAAAAATCTGAAAACTCAAGGTCTGATGAGTATCCCTAAGTAAGCCACATTTCAGAAGCCCAACTTTAAAAAGCAAAGGTGTTTTATTCTGCATATCTTCTCCACTGGGAAATGTGATGTCATATACATTAAAAATAGAGGGGAAGTGTTAAATAAAAAATAAAAATGGGTTCACAGAAGTCAATTTCGGTGAATTAAAATGGCATAAAAATAAAGAAGACAAGGGAGTAATAGAAAACATCTGCTTATAGAATTTAGAATAATTAATTTTTGCTTATAAAATATTGCCTTTGAAAATAATTTAACTTGGCAGTGGCCTCAGCTGTCCCCAGGACCTGTCTCTTGCTTCAACAATGTTTGGACAGAACACAGCCAGGGATACCCCTTCCAACAATTGCAGCCTCCAACCACTTTTCCAGTCACTACCTTTGGAGACATCTCAGCCATCCTCTGGATCTGAGACCAGCCAACACCATTTTTTGAGCTTAACGCTTTATTGCTGAGCAACCCTAAGCACACAAGTTCATCAGAATTATTCCACCAGGTGAAGACTGCCACTAATTGCCCAGTGAACCTGCATCTGTGGGCCTCCTACACCTTCCTCTCTCTGGGCTTCTATTTCAATCACAGTGGTGTGGCTCTGGAGGCTGTGGGCATCTTCTGCCCTGAGCTGGCTGAGGAGAATCTTGAGGGCCTGAGCATTTCTTGACTATGCAAAACAAGAGCAGCAGCTGCAACCTCTTCCAGGATGCGCTCAAGACTTCCCAAGATGAGTGGGGAGATAGGATGCCATAGAAGCCGCTGCCATGGTCCCAAAGCAGGACCTGAACCAGGCATTTTTGCATCTACATGCCCTGGGCTCTATCTGCACAGACCCTCATTCTTTGATTTCCTGGAGGACCACTTGCTAGATGAGAAGGTGGTGACCACCTGAGTCACCTCTGCAGGCTGGCTGCCCCCCAGACTGGGCTTGGCTAGTATTTCTCCAAAAGGCTCACCCTCAAGCATAAACAGGAGACTGTGGCGCCAAGAGGCCTCTGAGGGGCTTTTCTGTGTCTGGTTCCTGCCTGAGCCCCTCCCTGAAACCAATGAGCATCCTTTTAACCACTGTGAAGTCCTGTCATATGCCTTGGACTCAATGGAAACAATAAAGCTTTTACAGCAAAAATAATAAAAATAATAATTTAATTTTATGAATTTACTTCTAGCATGTTAGTGATTTCATTTACATGTGGATACTTGATCAAAGATACTCTATAAATTATACTATTTTTCCAATTTTGCTAGCTAATAACTGGTGTTTCAGTACCTCTTACTAGGTAATTTGTTTTTTCCCATTAATTTTTAAAATAAAATTTATATGTATTCTGTTGGCTTCTCTACTAAGTCTCTAAATGTTAGAATTGTTGTGGTCTTAATCATGGACCTTTTTGCTTTTTTTTTTTTTTTTTTTTTTTTTTTTTTTTTTTTTTTTTTTTTTTTTTTTTTTTTTTGTAGGTGTAGAATTCTTGGGGATTTAAACATGATTTTTATGGTAACCATTAACAAATTTATGTCTCCAGGCGAGATCTTGGCACTGATTGCCGCACAGGACATATCAGCTTCCCACTTTATGTCTCTACTTATTGAAATGAGGTCCTTTATTTTGCCCAGAAACTTGGTTCCTCCTACAGCATCCCTCTGCCTCACAAATTAGGAGCACAATACACAAAGTATTCCAAGCTAGAAATTTAAAGGACTCATCTTTGAAACAACCATTTATCAATGACTCTCCTTCATTCACATCTAACTGCTCAGTACAGGCTCTGTGTCCTGCCCAAGAATTATATAAACATAGTTAGTTGATGACTGTGTCCTAAACAACCTGCAATTATTCACATTTTTGAAAGTCATGTCAATTTTTTTTTTTTTACAAAACAACTGGAGCTCTGAAAAGTCACTGGTGGACTAAATATTCTACTGTAGGGGCTAAAAAATAGCTATTCCTCTCACCTTCTAAGCTCTTCTAGCTGGGCTAATAAATTAACAGAGCCCAATTAACAGGAGAAAATGTCCAAAGTTTATTATTTGAATGCACATGCACGGGTTCCATATAAAAATAAGTCCTGAAACTCATTTGAGTAGTTGAAGTTTATATGCCATTACAGAAAAAGGAAAAAGGAGAGGGCAGGATCTGAGATTTTTTTTTAAGGAGATAGGAAATCTACAGGTAGTTGAGAAAGAACAGAACAGACACGGTAGAGTAATTCTTGTTAGGCAACCCAGAGACTGGGACACGTGGTGGGGGTCAGTGGGTGGTGATCTAGTTAACAGACCATCCTCAGAGTTTTGTATCTACTGTACTTCAGCAGGAAAGGAGGAGGGTCAAAGATTCTTTTTGAGTTTTTTGTTTCTTAATAACCAGCTTAAAGTCCATATCCCAAAAGACAGCTTTAAGGTGGTAAAACTTTGGCCCCTTCACTACTTTGCCAGAATAACTACTCTTTTCTTCATCACCAGAAAAGTATTTCTTAAAAAATACCGCACAAAGCTATGCAGAGTCACTAAATTAAGTAGGGGTTTTGTTTTACATAAAAGTACAAGAAAAATATAATCAATGGCCATTAATTTTTATAAGTTTTTATAACCATCCTCTTAGGTAGTAGATACTTTTAACGCCATTTCACAAACTTGATATTTGAGACTTGAAACAATAAGCTAATTTCTCAAAGTCCATTGTCTGACTACAAAGTTGGCCTCTTTCCACAACATGTCATATCCCTTAAAAGCCTGCTGAAGATTTAACAAAAAATCAGAAACATTCTATGTTTCCAGTGGAGTTCTTACCATGTGCAATCTCACCAAAGCTTTTACAGCTCTAACCACAGTTATGCTTCAGTGACCTATCTCTTCATCCAATACCTGCACCTGCTTTTAACACACAAACAGTCTAGAAGTTAAGAAGACAAAGAACTCCTCTCATTGTAGCTCTGACCTCTCAAGCTGATTCCCTATAGCCCACGAATATCTCAAATTCAAAATATCAGTCTCCAAATTTTTAGTATAATTTTAGTTGCAGTAGAACAGTTACAGAAGTTATTTTGTCACAGTGGTTAAACCTGTGTGTTAAATACTGCTATTGTATAACAAAGAGATAAGCAATAAAGGACACATGAGTGTGTAGCCCAAAATTTGACATTCCCAAAGAGGATGAGAACATAAGTTTCTTTTTGATTCTAACTTGCTTTCCATTGTTTATGTTATTTTCAATTGTGAGAGCAGTTTTCCAAACTTCCCTAAAAATGACTTGGGTCATTTTAAAAATTCAGAGTTATTTTCCTTGGAAATGCTGACCCAGTGAGCTGGAATGGGACTTGGAAAACTTGCATTTTTAACAAGTATGATGATAAGTGGTCATTTACTACCAAAAAGACAATTGTGAGATATTTAGTAGACTATACAGAAGCTAGGTAATTAACATTTAATAAGTATATCATTTCTCTAAGGGTAGAAGATTTTGTTGAAATAGCTATTTAAATGTGACATTTATTAAGAGCATAACATTTCATGCTTTGGAGCTTCTAAATGTTGGAGCCTTGGAGTACTCCTCTGTTACTCTGTGGATGACATTCATTGTTTAATTGAGAGCCTCCACAGTCTGAGGACACCCCCTGTGGGAGGAGGTCCAAAGTGTCTCTCAGCAGCTCTGTTGCCATGCCTTTTAGCATATTTAATAACTTTTAGCTTAAAGCTTTCAGTGTATGAAAACTGTTTTGATACTTTCCTAGGGATTTTCCAATAATTATTCCCACCTAAAGTGCACAAAGAGAAATGTCTCACGGTTCACCCTATGGTGATAAAGCCGGCATCATCTATCTTATCTCAAGTGGCTAACAGTCAGCACCATCTATCTTACTCTGTGGATAACAACATGTCACTCTTCATTTCATTTCGTTGAATCCATTGGTGGAAACTGCTTTCATTGCAAATTCATCATAAATTCAACAAAATGGATTATCTTATTCCGGGGTGTCTTGTTGAATATGCACATCATTATTGCTTTCTTCAGTTACACTTTTAACACATAAATATAAATAAAGAATTAAAAATGTTTATATGGATATGAAATTAGTGCTACCCATGTATAATGTGCATCCTTATTTTTCCCTCAAAAATTTGGGCAAAAAAGTGAGCATTATACATGGCACAATATGGTACTTTAATACATTTGAAGTTAGCATCACAGAAGAAGACTTCTGAGTTGACTTTTTGGAAACTTTCAGTCCATGGGTTCCAAATTTACCCTGGCTATCTATGAAACTCCAGGTAAACACTGTTAAAATATATATGGAAAAAGCAGTAACATACAAAAATATCAAAATAAATCTTATAAATAAATAACAAAATAAATAGATGATCCAGCCTGAAGCAGACACCGGCCCGCAGTGTCCATGGCATTATGGATGAGACGAGATGCATTCACATGGACTACCGAGTCCTGTGGAGGAAAAGGGATGGCCTGGCCAATCTCTCAAGGGGAGAGCCCTTCCCACCACCCTTGCCTTGACAAGCTTTTATTGGGTTCAATTTGCACAGGAATACAGGTAAAGCTCATTAATCATTGTCAGGCAGTAAGGATCAAACAATAGATAGCATACAAAGAACTATGAGGGCTTATTCTGAATCAGGGTCTGTTAGCTAAAGGGCTATAAAACTTTGGGAAACAAACTCATTTCCTGCTTGGACCCTTATCACTTAATTGAGAGCATTCTTAGCAAAGCAGGTTTCACAGGATTTTATATATTCTTTGTTAGGCCTATTCGCCCAGGGAACCGGCCCTTTCCAGCACAAATCTGCACCGCCCTCTGTGATTGTTTCAGGCTTAAGTCAGGCAGGGAAAGTAAAGCAGCCAAGAGATTAGGAGACTTCTTGCAGGTAGAATGAGGACTCAGGCTATGTCAAAGCCAAGGGGCAAGGGTCCATCACCCCTTTTGCTGTAGCCCCCCAAGTCCTTCCTTGGGGCCTCCACATGATCATGCCTGTCTTAGCTCATTCCCCCCTTAGGGAATCTTACCCATCATTGGCTAACCAATCAAGCTTTGGGGGCCAGTTATGGATGAAATAAAAGAAGCAGAAGTGGTGCTCTCCTGCCAGGGGGATAAACTGTGTCTCAGTGGCTTATGGTCTGAAGGTTGCTCACTCAGCCTTAGCCATGGGGAGGTTACAGCTTCTGAAACCAAGCAGGGCAGCTCCCAACACTAACCTAGCAGAAAAAGAAGAAACTCTAATGACCAATAAAAAATGATATGAGGATCAACCCATTAGTATTTAGGGAGCTACAACTCAAAATCACATGAATTTCCATTTTTCACACATTAGCCTGAGAATTTCTAAAATAATACTCACTGCTGAAAAGAATTTGTTACACCAATTTACAGAGTAATTTAGTGATATCTAGTACAATTAGGATGAATATCAGATGTGTTAGTAAATTGACTTTTTAGAATAAAATGGTATAATAAAATACATAAAATTATGTGGTTTTTAATACACTTATTTATTGACTGACAGTTGTTTTTATTGTATTATGGGTCTATAAATAGTCCTGTCCAAAGCTTTCTCTGAAAATGAAATTCTTTAAAAATTTTAAACCATAATTGTATATCTTGAAGCAAAAAAATCCTTTTTCTATTTAAACATTAAAAATAGCAAGTAAAATAATTATTGTGGAACATATTTATATACTTAATGCAGTTTCTTAGCCATCATACTCTCTGATTATTTTCTGAAAATATATATTTAACATAGTTTATTATTAATTTTTATTAAATTATCTGCAGTCATTTCCAAAGTTTATTCATGTCATCACCAACAACAGTTATCATCAGTGTTCAGCTTTTGGATTGAATTTTAAAAGCAATTTTAAGGTTGCCAAATGTTTTAGTTCTAGCAGAATAGACTTTCAAAATCTTTATTTTGGTTTAATTTATTGGGTTTTTAATTGAACCATTTTGGGACTTAATTCTCTAGATATGAAATAGCTATATGGCATTACTCAACTGCTTTTGAATTTACTCTGCTATTAATAAAGCTAATATTAACATCTATTGCTGAATATTTTATAAGTGCAGAAAATATTTGGAATAACACTATTTAGGAAAACACTAATTTAATCTAAATAAAAAGCCATATTTCTCAAAGTGATATTCTTACATACTTTCTGCAGATATACACGTTAAACCTGGGAAAATGACATCGTTGGGCAGTTTCCTTAAAATAACTATTAACATTAGAAATAGCAGCTAATCTTGTTTTCCAGTGTTACCTTTACAACCACATAGAGAATTAAAAAAGCTTATGGATATATTGTACAGGATTTATGGTTGACACAAACTTTCTCAAAAGGGAAATTTAGTGTTTAGTTTTCATTAAACACACACTTTTATTTTTTAACTCACTGCTCAAAACTTATTTCAAACAAAATAAAATTGACAAGAAACTCACTAAATAAATAGTTGTAGGTGTCCAAGAGATGACAAAAAAATCACTGTAGCAAGATAACTATTGTGCTGGGCTTCTATTTTCAGCATATTATTCACATATACCTAACCTCATACTTCCTTTGTTTTCCCCACATCCAGCATTTGGTAGCCTACCAGTTTCATGTAAGTGGGAAGTATGAAAAATTATGTCTAACACTTTCCTTACCTCGACACAAGATTGGAAAGAGCTGCATGTCCCTAGCCACTTCTGACGCAGTGCTCATTGTGTGACCACCAAGAACTCCACGTGCTGTCCTTGAAAGGAAGCCATTAGTTATGTTTTTTTTAATGGGTGAGAAAAATAAAGTCAATTTTCAAATTTATCTCCCTATTGAGGTTAGAACTCTTTTAACATATCATTTGTTTCATATTCTCACGGACCCATGACAAAAGCTGAAACCATTACACAAAAGGGACATTTAACAAATCTGTGCTAGTTTTTATCAATGCAATTTATAATAATACTTCACTAAAAAAGAAAAATCCAGGACATATGCTAAGCTAATCAGGATGAGTAGACAAGAAAAAGATGGTTGGTCTTTCCAAAACTGAAATTATACAAAGCCTGAAATACAGCTCTTCCTTTTGTATGTATTCATCAGAGACTCTTACACATGTGTACCTTGAAGAATAGAAAAGGTTTTCATAGCAGCATTTGGGCAAACACAATATGAAATATGATGGAACACAAACCACTAGGATGTATTGTTTCAATATGCATAGTGGTAGCAAGAGTAATAAGTGGAAAAAAAGAAGACAATACTATCCACATCAGTACTAAAACTAACAAAACACTAATAAGTGTTATTTATAAACCAATATATTTAATGAAATTATAAAAACATGAAGACGAAACTAAATGACAGATTCTTAAGACTTATACCTCTGAAGAAGGAGAAAGGAAATGAACCAAAAAGGTGCTTGTGCTCCAATTATAACTGAATGTAGTATAGATAGAACAAGGTGCACATTCATAGTTGCTACTTCTGGGTAGAGGTAAATAGATTGATATGATATGATATGATATGATTTGATAATATTAATTATGTATTTTTCAAATTTTACTCAGAAAAGTAAATAATTTCATAATGATCAATTTTCAGTTGAACTTAAAATGATCTTTTTACATATTTATTTGCTTTAAAAAACTTTCTGACCCCATTGCCACCTCCAAGGGGTTCCAAAAAGGAAAATTAGGAAATGTGGTACTTTATTAAACAAAAACTTTTTATAAATATCAATCTGAAACAAAATATATAATCAGCCCATTACTGCTCTTGACACATAATAAACAATCATACAATACAAAGAGAGAGAAGGATATATGCACAATTTAACTAAGAAATCAGGAAATAATTCTCATGTTTATGTGAAATATCTTCTTAAAAGATTGCAGAATTTACATTATTATAGTGCAAAATGATCAAAACATGTTAGTACAATCAATATAAGCTTTATGGAAACAATGAATACTTGCCTGACTGTCTTTTGAAATAAAAAAAGAAAGATGTGAATAGCAGCCTTCACGCAAATTAACTAAACTTTAGTTACACTAATTAAGAGAACTAAAGCTTAGTTCTCTCCAGTGATAATAGATGACTCATAATGAATGTCAAAATCCTACTTTATTAAATTAGCTTTGGAATCATATCCCCAGTTTTCTCTATTTTGAGAAAGATCACTTTAATGAGCAGAGAGAAGAAAGATTGTAAATTCATATAACTTTAATAGAACAGGTTTAATCTTCAAAATCTGATGAGAACTTTTTATTCCATAAGACATGGTAAGAGAGAACTGTGAATCTGGCTAGACACGCATGTCAAAGAGCTGATGAGGTTGCAAATCACATATATCTCACTCTCGAGTTACCACAATAATGCTAATAATGCTTGGCACTTGCATAGTGTTTTCTAGCTTCACAGAGCCTACAAACTTTAACTAATTAATCCTTACACTACCCAGTGAGATAGTGATAAGAAACCCCTTGAAGAGAAAAATCTAACTATACAATTCACACTTGCTTATGTAGAATTCAGCATACCTGCCATGTTGTTTTTTCCTATCTTTCTATTTCAATAAATCTAGAGAAATGATATCCATATGTGAATATATGACACATAGCTATCCACTGTGAATAAAATGATGTATGTTGCACTCAATCTGCAACCAAAAGCTAACAAAGAAAGATATATGTACAACCAACACATGAAGAACATCTGGTATGTTCTGCTGTATTTTCTTTTCTCATTCATTTTACATCTTGTTCTCAGCTATTCCAGAGTGGACTTGTTATATTTAAATAGGCTAAAACTTGTTCACAGAAGATATACATTCTCCTGTTAGTTTTTGAATTATTTGTTATTATTCTAAAATAAAGTGTTATAAAATTAAAAGTCTATAAATTATGCTGAGTGTAAGAGAATACCATATGGGAAAGCTTCACTCAAATGAAAGAATATTTACCTACCGTATTAAGAATTTGTTCTACTAGGATTCCCTTCTCTCTGCAGGTAGCTGGCTTTAGCAGTCTACCAAAACAAATCTATTCCTGCAGTAAAGGCCAGCACTGGGTCACTCTGGAGAAAGCACTTTCTGCCTGAAAAGTGCTCTACAACTTTTTTGCTGAAATAAGAGAAATCCTTATCCAGTTTTCTTGCTTAACTGCAAATTTATTTAAATTTAACCCCTTTCAACAAAAGTAAAATAAAATAAAATAAACCCCCTTCTTTTCCATGTCGAAGAAATCCCACTCACCTTCAAATTGCGTGGCCCTTCTCTAATCTCTGTTAACATCTGAAATCACAGAGACATACATATGCAAAAGAAGCAGTACAATGGAAAGACCATACCACATGCCTGTGCTCCGTTTTTCAAATTCTTTAGAGTACTCTGCATTCAGGTTATGGTCATCATTCAATGGATGATCTATTTTACCGATGTTCATAAGACATCACTGAAGTAAGTGTGTACAATATATGCAACATGATTTATACTTGCATACACTTTCTTTGGAACTAAATTTATGTATTAATGGTTAGCTTTGTTGTTAGAGACAGATACTGGCTAAACTTTAATTTTTTTAAAAGACTTATTTTCAAGTTCTAAGCATTTTTACATTTAAGTTTAGCTTAAATAGGATGTTGAAAATTTAAATAGAATGAAAAAAAGCAAGTTGAAAAGATTTTATTTTTTAGTGTAAATAATATATCAGGTAATTTCAGTTTTTCTTTAAGTTAACAAAATTACATGGGACTAAAGAGTTAATATGCTGTATTGATATATTGTTTGAGTTTCCACATAAAATAAGACTTAATTCAAGTCTTATTTAAGTAATGGGAAATAAATTGAGTTTTTACCTGGATGTACCTTAAAACAATTGAGAGTATTATAAATACTAAGCCCAGATTCCTTCCAGTGCAATAAAACAAATGCTTCCTCTCTCTTTCTCTTTCTCTCTCCTTCTCTATCCTAATGTGAAATGTGAAAAGACAGGACTGTAATGTGAAACTGAGATAGCTTGTTTATTGAAAGAGACACAAACATTTTTCCACAGGAGACTAAGGTATCAGATTAATAGTAGAAATAATATAAGTATGTAAACTGGTACCCCACTGTAGAAAATAATATAGAGGTTCTTCAAATGTTAAAAATAGAACTATCATATGAAGTAGCATTGAAATTTCTGGGTATGTGTCTGAAGGAAATGAAATCACTACCTTGAAGAGATATCCGCACCCCAGTTTTCATTGTACCATTATTCACAATAGCGAAGACACAGAAACAACTTAAGTGTCTAGTGACAGTAATTTTCTGATAAAGTAAAAGTATGGACATACACTGGAATACTATTTAGCCATAAATGGAAAAACTTGCTGCATTTTGTGACAGCATGAATGGACCTTGAGAATATTATACAAAGTGAAATAGAGTCAGACAAAGACAAATACCATATTTTGTCACAGATGTGTGGAATCTTTAAAAGTCTGAAGTCATAGAAACAGCAAGGCAAATGATGGTTTCCACAGGATTGGGGTTGGGAGAAATGGGGAAATTTGGTCAAAGGATACAAACTCTCAGTTTTAAGAAGAATAAGTTATGAGTATCTGATGCATAACATTGTGAGAGAACAGATTTTAAATGTTTTCACTATCCCCCATCCAAAAAAAATGATGTTAGTTTTCTGAGGTGATAGATGTGTTGGGTAACCTTGTGGCCATCATTCTGCAATATTTGTGTGCATACAGTCACATTGCACACATTAGACTTACGTAATGTTGTATCTCAATACAGGTGAGGGTATTGGAGACTATCAGACGATATTTTATCTTATTTTTTGAAGTGTTTATTGATTTTTAGAGAGAAAAGAATGGAGAGAGAGAAAGAGACATTGATGTGAGAAACATTTATCAGCTGCCTCTCATAGGCACCCAAACTGGGGATTAAACCCACAACTTATATATGTACCCTGACAAGGGAATTGAACCCTCAGCCTTTTGATGCATGAGATGACACTCCATTCAACTGAGCCACACCAGCCAGGGGTCAAAAGGTTTTTTAAAGAGTAGAAATAATAAAAGTGTTAACAGTTGTATTAACCAGGGGTCTCCAGAGAAATATAATTAGTTTTGTGTGTGTCTGTTTTTGTGTGTGTGAGAGAGAGGGAGAGAGAGAATGAGAATGTATTTTAAGGAATTGACTCGCAGCTGTGAAGTTTGGGCAAGTCCAAAATCTACTGGGTAGACAAGCATGCTAGAAACCCAGGGTAGTACTGCAGCTTGAATTCAAAGGCAGTCCAGCGGTAAAATTTTCTCTTCTTCCAGGGAGGTCAGTTTTGTTCTGTTAAGGCCTTCAAGTAATCAGATGACACCCACACAATATTCTGAAAAGTAGTCTGTTTAATCCAAAGTTTATAATTTTATTGACTTAAATGCTAACCTCACCTAAAAAAAATTCACAGAAACATCGAGAATAATGTTTGACGTAGCCAAGTCAACATAGAAAATCAACTAATTAAGCCTTAAAAGAGAGAAGATAATTTTTAAAGGTCTAATGTATATTACATATATAGTCTGATTTCATCTGTGTATTGAGAAGTATTAATTCCCATAATAAAGAAAAGGTCACGACTTCCCTAACTCAGTTGCAGGTTTGTCATAGAAAGAAGAAACACATTTAATACTCATAACTTTAGGACTAGTCTCTCCACCAATAAATAGGTCACAACTTGAAAACATCTGCCTACACAGAGACACTGTTCTGGAAAGATATCACTGGAATTGGAGTTCTAATGACTGGTCTTAAGACCTTTGACCTTTGTTAAACTAAATTCAAAACCTAAAGAAAGTTCTCTTTGTAAGAGGTATTGACTCTTCACCCAAACACTGTATTCTGGTTAATCTAACTTAGTGGAACATTTGGTTATGATATGATAAAAAAAAACTGGACTCTACTGCAGACAGTCAGGACAATGCACTTCATGAAAAAGTACTAGGTATAATAATATCCTAATGGTCAAGTTTGTCTGAATTTTAACCAGTGAATCATTTCTACAAAGTGTTTTCTGTTTTGAAATGCTTCATTTTTGAGTGTGGATTTATCTCTACAAATTATTATTGGGTTTTATGACTGTATGCCTGTATGAACCCCACAACATTTGCTTATGTGAGGTCAGACATGGAGAACTAATGCAAGGTCAATATCAAGACAGGAATTTGGGTCATGTGAGATGGCTTATCCCGGAGTAAAAAGGGACACTTTCTTCTCTCTGTGTCTCTTATTTATGATAAAGCAAGTTACAAAATAAGTTGTTACTTAACTTTGAACAAATGTGAATATTTTTTCTGTTACTTCATTTATTTTTAAATATATTTTATTGATTATGCTATTACAGTTGTCCCATTTACTCCCCTTTATTGCCCTATGTCCTGCACGCCTCCAGCCTGCATTCCCCACTTTAGTTCATGTCCATAGGTCATACATATAAGTTCTTTGGCTTCTCCATTTCCTATATATTCTTAACCTCCCCCTGTTTATTTTGTACCTACCATTTACGCTTCTTATTCCCTGTACCTTTTCCCCCATTCTCCACCCCCACTCCCTGCTGATAACCCTCCATGTGATCTCCATTTCTGTGATTGTGTTCCTGTTCTAGTTGTTTGCTTACTTTGCTTTTGTTTCTTAGGTTCACTTGTTGATAGTCATGAATTTGTTGACATTTTACTATTCACATTTTGATCACCTTCTTTTTCTTAGATAAGTTCCTTTAACATCTCATATAATAAGGGCTTGGTGATGATGAACTTCTTTAACTTGACCTTATCTGGGAATCACTTTACCTGCCCTTCCATTCTACATGATAGCTTTGCTGGATAGAGTAACCTTGGGTGTAGATGTGAATATTTTTTTATGTTAAGGTGATGTAATTACCCAAAGCCTTCTTAGAGTTTTCACTCTATGTGGCGTCAGAGTCATCGTGCTAAATGGTAAACACTATGCAAAACAAGCAAGGCAATATTTGCATCAGTATTTCTCCTCTTTATGACAAAAGTTTTTTAAAACTGTGATTGTGAAAATGGTGCCTTCAACGTTTAAAGCCAGATAATGCCATTACAAAATAACAAAACCAAAAATTTGGCAAAAGTAGAGTAATACTATCAGAAGTTACTGACCCAGTTTTTAGTGGAATGTGAAATGGAAGTAGAAACTTCTCACTTGAGTAATATTCAGGGAGTCCTCATTATACTTTTTGACACTTGTCAAGGTGTGTCCTAGGTGCCAATTACAGCTTTTAACATTATTTTTAAAAGCTTCTTTTCTTTATTTACAAGTTGTATCAAACTTCAATAACTTTCCTAACATTGTGCCTCTTTCTGAACCTTGTACTAGGCTTACAAAAATAGTAACAATACATGGGTAAATGTATATTTTGAATCTCCATTCCTACAATGTCTTCATCAATATTTGTTTTTTACTTAGAACATTGACATTAAACTTAAGTTATATTTTCTTTCAACAGAGATCCAATTTTTTTCCTTTTAGTCAATAAAAACTTTGAAGCCTTTTCTGTTTTTTAAAAGTTCAAGTATATCATCATCCTAGGAATAAAAATTATACTCATGCAGACATAATTTGCTGCTCATTTCATCTTGATCTCTGGGCTGGCAGCATTTCCCCTATAGGTACATGAATGCTTTTGTCTCCCTGATTATTCTCTGAAGACTGAGTAAAAAGGATTTTAGTGACTTCATCACTAAATTACTCAGTAGCTCTTTTGAAAAGAGATCTCAAAACTAAGTTCTTCCATTCCATTTTTGTACAAATCAAAATGAGTATCTCAGCTGTATGACCAAAGGTAATTCAAAAGTAACTGGATTGTTCAAATTCATATTCTCTTGGAACTGAGAGTTTTCAAAAATATTAGTTAGAATTATCTGGATTTTGATAATATTAATAGAGATAATTATGATGTTTTTTTGGAATTTAGTAAGGTTTCTAATGTATCCCAATAATGTAAATATAATGAATGAAAACATGAAAATTGAATAAATTTTAACTACTAGCATTACTGAAATATATACAATGCCCTTTTTGTTCAAATAAAAAGGAACAACTCCTAGTGCACTTTTTTTTTTATCCTTTCTCTGCAATTATGCTAACAAGTACCATGCTGAGAAAGGATTAGACCTGATGGACAATCAAAGACAATGCTTCCTTCCTGGTAAAAAGGTGAGAAAAGATGTAGGCATCTAAGCTGCAGTTATTGGGCACAGCAGCAGGAGGCCCATATGACCAGTCAGTGAGCAAGAGCAGAGTTCGCTAAAGCGGAGAAACTGCCCGGTCACAATTGAAGGCTACACAGTGCCATCACGCATGTAACAGCTCCAACTTGGTGGGTAGGAACTACACAGCCCACATCTCCCTGAGGCTTTGACTCAGTGTTCTTCCTTCAGCTTGGCAGCAATGACACCTGGCCAGGTAAAAACTCCTGGTGGGATGCAGCATTTGGCATAGCAGCAGGACATGTGCACCTGCAAAATCTGAAGGAACAGAGAGCCTCCCTGAAAGAAAGAATCAGGAAGGATGTAATCACTTAGCTCCATATTTTAAAAACAAGAGAAAGCAAGACCTTAAAGGCAAGATTAAAATGTACCATTGTGTTCTCATAATGTGTCTTAACAAAATCTCTTCCTAATTTCAATGATATTGCTGAGTGATTATCTATTTTCAAATATTTTTATATTTAAGTCAGTGTTTTATTCAGTATGACCTTCTGAAAATATTTTTCTTAATATCAAACTTTGAACCCTAAAAATCAGGTAAGATTTATTTTCTCTTTACTGCTAATTGTTGACATTATGTCAAAATTCAGTTCCAACATTTTTGAGATAATCATTTAAGAAGCATAATAGGTATGTGTTAGCTTGCCCCATATATATTGTATAGACTACTGATATTACCATGAGAAAACCATACATCTCCAAATGAACTAATCATGTAATACTAAGTAAACATGCCTACTCTAAAGAATATGGGTTAGGTTACATTCCAAAAGGACAATGTGGAATAAAAACATGGTATCTTAGAAATGGGTGTCTAATACAATCATTTTAATGTACCTCCCAGAGATTGCTTTAAGGCAAAGGTGACCACAAGGCCAGTGGTAGATGGTTACAAGCTGTCTTCCCCAACATCTGTGTAAATACATTCAAAGAAGCAAAGGCTGCAGTTTCAAAAATTAAACTACAAAAGGCTATATCTATAACTGTACACAAAATCGCCTTGTCCACCCCTTCTCACCCCCTACTACTTCTGGCGCTATTAAAGAAAAAGAATGTCTAAGGACCACCAAGGAGAAAAAGGGCAGAAAGAGGACATGGGAATAATTATTTTCAAGGATGCCTTGAAAGAGTCGATAGTCCTTCTATCTGTACGCTACAGAAGCAGTATCTGTGCATGAAAACCAAGCCAATGTGCCCAGACCATATGTTCATAAAAATGGGTAGTTTCCATTGTTAATTTTCTTATTGTCTTGTAACAGGATTATTAAGTTTGGCACATAGAAAGATATGCTACATTGTTGGTGTTTGTGAACACTAAAACAGAAATCGTGGCTGCCCCTCTTCCAGCAAGAAGACTCAAAAAGCCCATCTGTGTATACCTAATGCACCAATCTAAAATGGTCATGTACAATCAATCTTAACGATGAATAATTCAGATTGTGATCAAAACAGCATAACTATAAGTAACTGAAGTTGTGGAAGAAGGCAGGAAAGTGATAGTGGCTGTGGTGTATTTCAGCTTTTGAAAACTTAGGTAGCTTTTACGGAATCCTGTGTCAGAGGCATAACATGCAACGAAACCCCTACAAGGTAAAGACGAAAGGTTATGACTTTGAGAATCTCCTAAGGACAGGAAAGGTAACATGTGGCAGTGCCAAGAACAAATTTATCTTGTTCCCAAATTCTGCTTTTTTCCCCAAACCTACTATATTCCCCCAACATTATTGATTCACAAATAAAAAATTCACTGACATCAGAGAAATTTAAAAACAAAGTCCAGAAAAATTAAAAATATAGCTTCCCTAAGTAACTGGCATGCTACTCTACCTCTAAGTCAAAAGTCTGTGACACTGGCCATGACTTCTTTGGTTTACTAACTGCTCAGGCCCCAGTCTATTCCTTACCAAAATACTATCATAGCGAACAGCACATTTATTTATCCCATTCCATTGTGTTTACTTATTCTGTAGCTTTATTATATATTAATTACATTTATTTAAACAGCTACATCCTTTTTATTTTAGAATCAGCTAGGAAATAAGAAATATGTTGTATAGTTTATTACATTTCTATGATCTGAGGTATTTTCACATTCCCGTTTTCTTTTCTTTTTTCCTTGTTTTTGTTTTTCTATTTAATGGAATGGTAAAATAAAACCTTGTTCAAACAACTGGCTTCTTGTTCAGATTTTCAGGAATGCCCAGAGGCCCATGTGTGAAGTATCATCTTGAACCTGCAGGAACAAACCTTCAGGATCCTGCTCCCCTCGGGCTGCTCTGTCTTATACTTAAGCACTAACAATGCAACTGCTAACTGTTGACCACCCTTTATTTTAAATTGTTTGAGATAGTTTTGTAGAGAACTAAATGCCCCTCCTTGCTTATTGGACTTTGATATAAAAGTAAGCTAATGGTTCAAATCGCGGTCTCTTAAAATGGCAGCTCCATAGTGGCATAAAAGCCCCACAACTAAGACACATCAGAAAAATTTCATGGAAATACCTACAAAAATGACAGACCTACCGCAAGACTTTTTCTCTCCTCCTTCTGAGATGCACATTAATTAAATCTTAAATGGCAGTTTTTTAAAAAGAAAGAAAAAAGAGAAAAAGAAAATAAGTATACTTCGACTGACCACCTGAATGCCATAAAACAAATGGAGAAAGCCTCCTACACCTACAGGACAGTTAAAAATCACAGCCTAGAGAACACCGTATGGGAATTCAACTAAAGAGGAAATTAAAACCTGTAGAATCCCTGATAACCTGCAGATCTGGAACCTGAACATTTGCTGAGAATAGGAATAAGGCCTAAGGCTGTATGATACCAGCATTCAACAGTTGAGCCCTCTACCTTTTCTCCTACTCTAGAAGGATGACATCTGGAATTAAGTATGATTTGTCACCATCTTTCACAAATGAAAAATAGAATGGTTCTCTTCTATTGAATTAAATGCCTTGTATATGCATCCAACATCTACGGGCTTAGAATCCTACATCCCCTCTCATTTAGGGGAATCTCAGCTTAAAAATTGATTTGGTTGTGTGGTAGTCCTATTTTTAATTTTTTGAGGAACTTCCATACTGTTTTGAATGGTGGCTGTGTCAATTTAAATTCCCTACAATTTTACTTCTGGGTAGATATCTGTAGGGAATGAAATCACTATCTCAAAGAGGTATTTACACCCCATGTTTATTGTAGTATTATTTACAATAGCCAAGATGGGGAAACAACTGAATATTCATCAATAGTTGAGTGGTCCAAAAAATGTGATGTACTAATTAGAATGCATAATGGAATATTATTCAGCCACAGAAAGGTGGAGAGCCTATCATTTGCTATAACATAGATATAAGTTGAGGGGGTTACACTAAGTAAACTTAACAAAACAGAGAAAGAAAAATGTTACATAATCTCACATATGTGGAATCTAAAAAATTCAACTCATAGATGTACAAAAAATATTAGTGATTGTTAAAAGTGGTGAGTGGGAAGTGCAGAAATCAGGTAAAAATGGTCAAAAATACAAATTTCCAGTTATAGATAAATAAATCACAAAGATATAATATACAGCAATGTAATATACAGACAACAGTTAACAGTACTGTATTGTATATTTGAGAGTTCCTAAGAGAATGGATCTTAAATGTTCTCATCATGGGAAAAATTATATAACCATGTGAGGTGATGCATGTTAACTTATGTGGTAATAATTTCACAGTACATACACATAAAAATCATTATGTTGTTCAACTAAACTAATACAGTGTTATATGTCAATTATATTTTAATGAAACTGGAAAAAATAAAAATAATTGATTTGACTCTCAAACATTCTAGTCTTCAAATCACGCCTCATACCAGTTTTAGTCAGTGTCTTCTTGCATCATTCTTAAATATGAAAGAACAATAGAGGATAGCCAGACATTTAAAGAAAGCTTCCAACATGCCAAAAAAATGTCCAGTATGCTAGAACAACATACAGAAAGCCTCTGCCCTCATGGAGGCTACAGTATTTTAAAAGGATCTAAGGTAACTGCTAAAATATTTGCAGGAAGAGAACATGGAGAAAGGAAGAGTGGTGCAGAAAATAACTGCACTAAACTATATTATTCATGTATAATTTTATTTTTAAATTGTGTATACTATTACTTGAAAAAATAAATATGTAGGTAAATACGTTTGTGTATATGCCATGCAGGACAACCCATGAAGTGCCTGTCTGGGCCTGACTCTCTTACCGCGCTCTCGCAGACCCTCTGGGAGGAGGCACAGTTCTAGCCCCTGAGTGGTCCTCATGGTCGGAAAGTCAAAGTTACAAAAAAAATTTTGCTGTTATTTTTTTTGTTTTGGTGATTATGATAGATTACTTCTAACTTTAGCAACAAATATTTGGTTCTGTGAAACTCAAAGTTAAAGAAGTTAATCTAAATTGGATGAACAATGAGAATAATTTTTATATTACTGTTTTATTATATTATTGTTTTATATTACTGTTAACCCCCTTAATTCCTGAAAATATTTATTAGGCTTGTTTTAAATCCTTGTCCACCTGTTCCAATAACTTTGTGGCAGATAATGTAGATTGTTCAGTTTGATTATCTTTCTTTGAGGAGGTTTTTTCCCATAAGTGTTTATGTTTGATGGTGAGTTCATTTCTTTCTTTTTTCTTTTATCAGCTACTCTCTCTGCAATATGGGGAAATCATTCAGGACAAGTCTCAAGGTTATCTCACCTGTTTGAAGCCACTATACCAGGCAATAATGATGATCAGGGTTGCACCTTTAACTCTTAAGGTGGAAAAACATTGGTTGCAAGCCTTGTACCTGGATGAAATCCATCAGCCTCAAGGATTTTGGCAGAGTGAACGTAGACATTGCTAAGTCCACACTTCTTTTACTAAATTACTTACACATTCAGGGCCCTAATATTAACCAAAGGATATGAACACCAGGTGTGTGTGAGGTAGGAGGGAAGCAGAGTTTAAAAGGATTTATTCTCATTGATTTCCCAGCAATTCTGGTTATATCCACAAATCTAGATAAGACCACCCTCCATTCTTTGTAAAGGCTTTTCAGTGGGACTATTTTGTAGTAGTTGTTATTAATTCCTGGAGTCCTCATTTACATTTCACTGCTTTGGTTTCTTTAAGTTGATTTTGGAGGTGGGAAGCTACCAACCCTTGCTAGTTCACATCTTGTCATTGACAAGAAATCACACGTAAAAGGATTCATAGCAGCGCAATTTACAATAGCCAAGTGTTGGAAGCAACCTAGGTGCCCATGAGTAAATGAATGGAACAAAAAATTATGGTACATTTACACAATGGAATTCTATGCAGCAGAAAGAAAGGAGCTCCTAACTTTGTGACAGCATGGACGGAACTGGAGAGCATTATGCTAAGTGAAATAAGCCAGGTGGTGGAAGACAAAAACCATATGATCTCACCTTTAACAAGATCCTAATCAACAAAACAAACAAGCAAAATATAACCAAAGACACTGGAATTGAGAACAGGCTGACAATGACCAGAAGGGAGAGGCAAAGGAATTTCAGGGGAAAAGGGGAAGGGTTTGCAGGAACAAGTATAAAGGACACATGGACAATATCAAGTGGGGGTGGAAATGGGAGGGAGGTGGGGAGGGCTGGGGCGGTGGGCTGGGATGGGAGCAGAAGGCAGAAAACTGTACTTGAACAACAATTAAAATTAAAGTAATATAGACAAAAAATTTCAAATAAGAAAATAAAAATTATTCCTAATCCTCTAAAAAAAGAATTTATAAAAGATATATCTCAAACTCTGTTTTTATATAAATGTGTACAGCCCCATAATTTTTTTGATTACTTATCATAAAATTATAGCTGGAGAGGATATAAAGATTAAGCAAAGAGTGGATTGTAGATTTTAGAAAGTTAATATTGACCAAGAACAGATTCATTAGACGTTTTGAGTTGGTTGCAATGTTGAAACCTTAGGATACATGACTATTCCAGCAGATGACAGGAGTTACAGATATTGCTTATTTTATTTCTGAAAGGAATATTTTCTCTTTTAATGATATTACCACTTCATAAAAAGTAAAATTAATGTGAGTGACTCTAGACCCTCCCCACATCACACTACGAGTTCAAAACTTTAAGAACAGCAATTAAAATTTAAAAAAAACTTTAAAATACTGTTTATAAAGCTGCTGAAAAAATAACAATTTTGAATCAAAAGCAAATAACTTAAAGTTAACTTAAGAAGTAACATTAATTATACTAACAAAATTGCCAATTCTATCTCAGTCTTGTCTATTCTGAAGAAATCTCAAGTGTTTTACCATCTTGCTTACTGTGTAACTAAATCAGGTGATTTGTGCAATATGTGTAACTTGTCAAATAATTTAACTGTACAAAAATGTGTTTCTTGCTTTCTCATTTAGGTACTGTGATAAATGTTTTGAGCACTTCAAGTGGACTGAATAAACATTTACTTTCACAGATATAGGAATGTTTATTTCCCTTAATTCTGAGACTATGATAAAAATGAAAATATTTAGTTATTGAATGACAATTAAAAATCTAATGTCCAGTGCTATAAATATGCTCAATGTTTAGAAAAAGTGTTTTTAAGGTAGCTTTATTACATTACTGCACCTATTAAAATATAGCTTGTTAGCTGCAATATATATTCTCATAAGACTTTTAGAGACTATATTTTCTCTAAAATATATTCTAATGGATTAAAGTATGGCTGGTGTGGCTCAGGGGATTGGGTGCTAGCTTCAAACCGAAGGGTCACCTGTTTGATTCCCAGTCAGGGCACATGCCTGAGTTGTGGGTCAGGTCCCCAGTAGGGGGCATGCAAGAGGAACCCACACATTGACATTTCTTTCCCTCTTTTTCTCCCTCTTCTCCCCTCTTTCTAAAAAGAAATAAGGTATTTAAAAAATAATAATTTTTAATAAGACTTTTAGATGGCACTATTGACCTATATATTACATTTTCAAAAGTCAAATTATGTTAGTAAAATGATGAGATTTTGTTGAAATAAATATTAGTTAAATATATAAATATTATTTTAACACAAGACAAAATGTTAAAATCTGTAAATAAATGATTGGTCATTATAGGAGAATGAAACTTTAATAGAATGGGAGCAAGTTGGTATTAACACCTTTAAAACTAAAGTTATATGGGAAAGATAATAAAAGGCAATACATATAAAAGAGAATTCATTGATCCTGAGCTTTGGATAGCTTATGGTAACCTGAAGATCTCTAAGAGTCAGTTTCTCACCAAAAATAAGGCTAAGAGTATTGCCCTGGACAGTGTGGCTCAATGGTTTGAGCACCACCCTGTAAATGGAAAAGTTGCGGGTGTGATTCCTGGTCAGGGTACATGCCTAGATTGCAGGTTTAATCCCCATTTGGGGCCTGTAGGAGAAAAAACACTGTTTCTCTCTCACATCAGTGTTTCTCTCCCTCTGTCTCCTTTCCCCTCTCTCTAAAAGCAATAAGCATGTCCTTGGGTGAGGAAATACATACATACATACATACATACATGCAAAGCTATTGTGTGGGTTTACAAAAAAAGATGCACACAAAACTCTTAGAACATTGGCATTTGAGACATTAGTACATATTAATGATTATTATTATTTGCATAGCTTATTGCAGATCTTAATTCTCACTACTATATTTTTAAGACACTCTGTAAACTGAAGCAGATTCAGTTGAAGGATGCCAGGGATAAAGTATCTGGAGACTAATCATGAAGAAATAGCTAAAGGATGTTGCTGAATAGTCAACAAAATTATGTAAATATCAAATATTAGAACTGTATTAGCCTCAAAGAGCATATAGCCCAATCTCTTTATTTGAAACATGTGAAGAAATAGAGTCACTACATCTTTAAATCACAGTGTCATACAGATAACAGTCTAGCCAAATGCAGAACCAATTCCAACAGGAAGAAGTCCAGGGAGGAAGTTTCTACAGAGAGGTGTCCACAAAAACCTATGGATAGAACAGCCAATGAACCTCTTCTCGCTTCAGGCATTCAACCAAAAACGGAAAGTCAACTTTCCATAATAAATGTGGTATATAATATAAACCAAAGAATGAGAAATTGATATTGACTGTAATTTTTTTACAATTTAAACTTGCAATCCTTTTCAAATACAGTGTATGTAGCTTGCCTCTACAAATAAAATTAAAAGGTGCTAGGTACAGAGGAAATGTTTGTTGGGTGGTCATCAGGGAAGATGTGTTGGAATAAAAATGCCAACCAACACTAGGAAAGAATTGATTAAAAGAATGATAAGTGAGCCTCTATTCTGTGTCAGACACCAGACTCTAGAATATTGTAGGAAATACAAAGTTGAATAAAAACCAGATATTTAGGTAACATTCAACTAGGCAGAATGAGCAAAATGTTAGTTACCTCTACTATGATGTTTCACTGCGGAAATTATTAGAAATCATCAGAATTATGTTTAATGCACACATAAGGCATAAAGTATGCCAATTCAATGTAAAAATATCTCAAGTGCAACAATGAACGAAGTGTGAGCAACAGATTATGTTATTATGTTATCTTGAGATTTTGCCCTATATTAAAATTTATTTTTTATGATTGTATTATTCAGTATCATTTCTAAAAGATCTGAGTCTTAGGGAAAACTAAACTATTATTATTTTCTATAAACTTTCCATGAACATTTCGTAAAAATAACGTCCTATATTTTTTTAAATGCAGGAACAGTTTTAAAGTACAAACGTAATCATTAGGTCTGTGAGGGTGTGGGGTGATATAAAGCATATGAATTAATTATTTGCATATGTGAGCTTCAGGAATTCTTTGGTACTAGCTAGCAAACCATACCTGATTATACAGAACAGTAGAAAATTTGAAGGCATAGGAGTTAAAATTAGTTCTGAAACTTGGCATTGTCTTTTGGCAGGTGCTTCAACTTGGCCAATTTATTCCTCTGTATATAAAAACATGTATCTTTGTGTAATGGCCGTATATTTACATGATTATGGTAAGAAATATTAAAATATGAGAAACATTATTTATTTCTTAATATATTCCATGCACTATCCAGGCACTCTATATTCCTTGAGTCATGTTACCCATAGTATAATACTAAAGTACAGTTATTTTTCCAATTTACAGACAAAGAAATTAGTGTCTAGGAATTCACAGTTAATATGAAGATTCAACAAAGTCAATAAAAAACATCAAATACACATCTAAGACTGAGAATTCCTTATTTTTTTACAAGTACTGCAACTTTTTGTTTGTTTTAAATAAAAGAGGTACTGGGGTGGCTAAAAATTGTCAGGTTATAGTCCATTTAAATTGTCTGCCTAAAGGCATGAATGTGTACTTGAGCGCATGGCTGGGATGCCATATTGCCAGTATAATTTAGATTCCCTGGCTTTGAAACATTTATGATAGAGCTTTATCATTGCAGCTGAGGCATCCTACATGGCATGAATATTTCTATAAAACACCCTGAAATACATATCTTGGTGATCAATTCAGCATTTGCAGTTTCCCGAACTTTATTTTAATCAGGAGTTAATGATGTATGGCACTTCTAGTAAGTAAATGAATGTTTGAATTGCTGTAAGTTATTTTAATAATTGCTCAGCTAACCATTTAAATTATCAAAGATCTTTACTTGTGCAATATCACATAAATGCTAGAAATTAAAAATTAATCAACACATTTTACGTAACTAAAAGCTGCCATCTAATGGGATATTTTTCAATAAGATGACAGCAGTAATTATGCTGAAAAATATTCATTCCTGTAGTTTGAACGATTATAGCAATTTCCACCAGGGGATTTCGCAGTCAGATTCTAGTTCTGGGCAACAGTGATTAATATAATGGTTATTAATGAGAAGTCATTTTGATACTTCTAGCAGTGTTTAGGTGTCAATGCTTTGAAAGCAATGTGTTTAGCATATTAATAATAAAGATTGCATTGGACTGGCTGGCTACTAAGTAACTCTATTGATTTTTTTCTTATCTTCTATAATGTAAAAGGTCAATTGGATATATAGAAACAATGGAACTTTTCACAGCAAGACCTAACGTTTCTCTGGGCTGACACGTTTTTAACTTTGTACATAGTTCATTTAATGTCCAAAGATAAGAGTGTTAAGGGAAGAAAGGAGCAGGGTCAGAGGTCACAATCCACAGTAAAGTGACAATCTCTTGCAGATGGCACCTTGGGAACTAAATTAAAGTGAGAATGGCCTTTCAGATGCCAACAGGAGATGGGGAGAATAAAGCCATCATCAGTAGTTAATACTATTGAATTAATTAATATGAATATGGACAGAGACTGTGTTGGCTTTACATTAAATTGAGTACAGATAAAGTATTCCTTCATCAGATTCCATAAAGGTAAATTGTGGATTAATAAAATGGTTATACAATATGTATATTTTGGGTAAAACCAAATAAATACATACAATGAGAGTATATTCAAATGCATACAAATCCATTGGCCCAGGTTTAGAAAAGTAAGAAATCAGTCTTCCACTTTACCATTCTCTTTCCTAGAATTTTGTCAAATATGTTCTCCCCCATCTATTTGAACTGTAGCCTTTGGAGGATATAAATATATATCCTGCTCATATAAAATGACATCACAGTGTTTGTGGCAGGGAAAGGATAACACCTGTGTCATAGCAGTTCTACATACGAGTAGAAAATGCATCTAGACAACACTATATATATGAAACAACAATTTCACCTAAAGCACAAATTCATCCATGAAATATATTTTTAATGTTTTATTAAAATATGTAATCTAAAGAGACTTCAAGTTAAAGGGATTAGTAAACACAAATTAGAAGTTACAGAATAGTCTTAGAGACGTAAATTACAGCATAGGGAGTACAGTCAATAATATTATAACGATTATGTGTGGTGTCAGATTGGTACTGAAAATATCAGGGACAGCAGTCTATAAAGTGATATGATTATCTAATCAGTATGCTGTACATCTTAAACTGATACAGAATAATATTAAATGTAAACTATAATTTAATAAAATTCTAAGAAAAACAAAAACAAACAAAAATAAATGAAATCAAGCAATGTGCTGTTCAGCCATGCAATTGTATGTAGCTATAGTTAGTTAATTTTCATTGCCATATAGTATTCCAACATATGAATATACCGCCACTTCCTTACTTATTTTATTGTTGGACATTTACGGTTAGACCAGTTCTTGACATTAAAAGAAGTGTTTCTGTGGAAAAAAATAAAAAGATTTCAAGTAGAAAAACACTATTGGCAAAATCAATATTTAAGGCTTACTTTTATATTGTTAATCATTGCAAATATAAATAAAATATTTAAAATTACTGTACAACAGAGTTACATGAAAAGTTCTTTACAGTTTTCATAAAATTATGTCTCAATGGTTTTATTTCCTGAGACTGAAATATTCTTGTATTTTATTTTATTGTACTTTAAGGGGGGTTTTTTGGATATTAACATAGATAGAAAAATATTTTATTTTATGTATGAAATTAGACTTTTGCATATGTTTCTCATCAAAAATTGCTGATAATGTAATTTATATTGGAAAATTTTTATTTGCTTGAACTGGTTATCTTAACTTTCCTTTTCTTAAGGTTTCATATTGCATTTGAGGTCTTACATTGAACTGAGTGTGATCACTCTTTGATTTGACAATGAGTGCTGAGTTCTTAATGTAGTGTCAGGGAACAGATAGACTTTAAAGCTACTTTCTTCTTATTTTCCTCTCTGTTTGGAATTGTCTATCTGATTTCTATAGTAATACATGCATCATTATCTGACACAAGATAGATGGAAACACAGCACAAGTATGACTTTGTCCTCTGATTCTTTTGGAGCAGACAAAATAAACCTAAAATATAATTGTGCTTTGACTATACTGGTGATTTAATATAAAGGCCGAAGAGGAGAATGAAAATAACTGGCTAACTACATAAATATATTAATACACACATATATACATACATAACTAATCCCAAACATGAGATAAAAATAATTTACTTTAATATAAAATACATTTTTAAATTTTATGATCATTTCTAGTTAGAGCAATCAACATTAAAATCTTATTTTCACTGTTTTGTCATTTGGAAATATCCCTCTGTCTTAACAGTGATAAATACAGTGATAGTTAACTTATAAAAGTTAACTCTACCTTCAGCAATAGTTGTACAACTATTTCCAAGGGATATGCAGTATTTCAGAATTCCTAAGAAAATCTTTGCAATGAATAACATTTAGCCTCTTGAATAATTACATTTCTTCAATAAAATTATTATGACTGTAGTCTCATAATTTAATAGTCCTCTTTTTAGTCTCTCTTTTTAAAATGTAAATGCCCCTCAAAAAGCATATTATAAACATATAAAATATATGAATATGTTTAAACGTGTAATACATTTAATATAAAAATTGTTCTGAACAGATATTTTCAAGGTTTCTGCTCTGAGAATTACACATTAGCCATGTGACATGCACATGCTAGAAATAATTGTAAGAGTAATGACTAACATTTGTGGAACACTTGACCGTTTTCACAGAGTATCAAATGCTCTCAATTGACCTTCAAAAGAATTTTTAAACCCGTTTTATAAATGAGAAAATGGAGTGTCGGTAATACAAATCAGAGCTGTTACATCTCTTTATGATCATGTCAGCCAGCCAATGAAGCAGGACATTTGTTCTCCATTTTATTCCCAGTTTCAATTGTTTATTAATGTTAAATTTATAAAAACCATTACCCTTGCCTTCAGTTCTGTGTTTCCTGTATTGGCCTGTGATAGCAGTTACCACGCTAACTGTGATCTCTCCTTTCTGGCTCTGCCTGCTAGAGCTGTATGCCATGCAAGGACAGGGCCAAGTTTTTCCGAGCCACCGAGTTAGCGTTTAGACTCTCCTGGAATTTAGGACGATCTGCTGAATGTTTGTAATATTTTCAAGTACATACATTATAGGTCACTTAATAATAATTGTATTCAGTATTTGAATTTGAAGAGCTCTTTTTCTTATTAAAATCTTTAATAGTACATTTTAATGTATTTACCCTCAAGTGAAAAAGGACCACTAAGGTATTCTTCAATGTTATGTCATACCAACTTTACCTCATACCATTGCGATTGCTTCTTTTTACACATTAGCTGCATCTTCCCTGATACCATCTTATGTCTTCTTTTTAAGTGTTAAATATTTATTCTAACTTGGGCAGTACAGTGTTTTATTTTTAGAAACTGAGTAATACCATCTTATTGGTACTAATCTCACAATAAATTATTTGTGATTTTTGTAATACCCCCATAATCATTTTAATACCTACATATCTTAAAATAAATACACATTTTTACTTTGTCCTCTTCATTGTCTTTTTAGTCATCTTTTTCTCTCTTCTTTCAGTAAACGATCATTGGGTATCTACAATGCACTAATTCTTCCAGGAATCTGAGATACAGCCGCGAACAAGGCTTGCCTTCCTGGAGTTTACATTCCAGTTCTAATATCAAGTATGAACCCACGTTTAGAAAACTGTTGCAAATGCAAAAAAATTTAAAGACCAAGAAACAGAAATTTCAAATGATTGCTTCAATAAAATGATGGAAATAATATGTATAATTTTAATTGGCAGCATCTCTGACAGTGTTCACAAATTCTCTAATTCTAATAGGTTATTTGTTCAAGCAAAATAATTAGAAAATCCCTTATATTTTTCTCAATTGACAATATATACCCTACATATTTAAGGGTTTTTTTTTTTTTCAATTTAAATACACAAAACACCTTATTGTTTGTAAATTTTCATACAAAGCTCCATTTGTAAAATACTGGTTTTGAAGTAGTTTTTAAAAAACAATGCCCTCAATGTCAAAGTTGAGAATGTATTCCAAGAGTAAGTAGATGATTCAGAATCATCTAAATCATCCTGATTTAAAATTTAAAAAACATTCAACATAACAACATAGTGATTACATACAGGTCCTTATTTAGTTTTTATTAAATTCATATTTAATTTAATAGTTCCAGCCTCCTCAGAGAAGGGAACGCTGTGTACAAATGATCTCAGTCTGAGCAAGGCTGTGATCGGAATGACAGTGAAAGTGCCCAGGATTCCATTGGAATGAACACAGCAGTTGTTCCTCCTTTGTATGTTATTATAAGAGAACTGGGGTCAAACGGCATGAATGATAAATGAAAGGTGCTTGGATTGGGTTGGTTCTTTTATGAACATTATACATTGACCTTGGCAGTTTTGACAATTACATCCATCATTCCTAGGAATCCATTCCAACACCCCCGCTTGTTTTCTAATGTGACCAAATAAACAGAGTTTATGAATTTAAGAATCAAAGATTGATCTGCTGTGCCACTGTACTGATTAACAGTTTGTTACTTACCGTAGCTTTTTCCTTCCTTGGATTATACAAGAATCATAATTCACCGTGGCACACCTGTAGATGGCATGTAAGAGTGCTTTAATCTTCACTTACAGGTTTCAGCAGGATCAATAGTAGACTCCAAGTTTGATAATCAAAATGAAGTCAAACCCTTAAGGAGCACATCACATACCTTTAATGTGTGTTATTAGTTCAATCTTGCTTCAATAGAAACAGCTGGTTAAAGATGGAAATAGATTGACCATTTAAATTTTTACACTATTTTAACCTGCAGATATATAACCTAGACACCAATTTTCAGGTTCAAAAAAGGTTTCTGCCTCAGCTACGTTTTTTGGCACGAGTAGAATTGTATGTAGGTGGAAAAGCAGTTTCCCCCCACCAAAAACATTAAATGCAATGTTGTTTGCAGTCATCAAACTTTTCTGGAAAGGGTACTGTCAACTGTATGACATTAACTTAAAAGGCTGGAGTAATTAATGTATGCGTGTATGTGAGCATTGGGAAATTCTGAATTACCTTCTGTTTTCAAACTCAGTTTTCTTTAAAATGGTGTGGGATCATGGCTTCTTGTCAGAGTTAGGCTGTCTTATTGACATAAGCTTCATATTACAGTAAGAAGTAAATTCACAAGAGTCAGGATGTATGTATTCACAAGTCTGTATTTCACCTTGGTTTCAAACATGTTAACTACTTCATACCAGACAGTCAGTCCAATTTGATAATTTCTGCATTAATCAGCCAAATTCTTCCCAGATTAAGTTCTCTCATCTGCAGGTGTTTTCTTTATCCACATCCTGCCCAGCTTCTAATCCCTGGGTAGAACAGTATCAAAGCCTGTTGTGTCAGGAAGCTTGAATAGGAAGTCCACATGAATGATAATCCCTGGCATTCAGCTGCTGCATGTCTCCTTGCCCTGCTGAACTGATTCTATCTCCAGCTCACCTCTGAGTCTGCCCTGGATTTGTGGGAATATTATAACACCTCCTCCAGCTTCATAGCAAACACATGACTGGACCACTTTTGGTGCTCTGCCACCTCCTCTAGGATGCAATGCTGAGGATGCTCTTGTAAGTTGAAAACAGAGCACCTGACTTTTATGCTCCCAAAACCCCTATTTCTTCTTATCCCACTTGTCTGGCTTGGAAGGGATGACAGAAAAGGTGCCTAAACATTACACCTGACTAGTTTCTATTTCTTCCAAGTTTTACTATTTCCTAGCGCTGTTTTCTGTCTAATCTGGAGCAAGAGGAAATCACATTTGGGTACAAAGGTCTTATACCAGTAACAGTATCATTTTTACTTACTAATTTAGTCAGTCATTGTCTTTGCTTTCAGTGGTACATTGGCAGTGGGCTTTTTGCATACAGTTAATGTGTGTTCAGTTAATCTAAAGTAGTGGGAGGTGGTAAGGTCTAGCGGGCATGTAGAAATCTAGTAGAACAATCTCTCACTGCATCCTGTCTCTTCATTCAATATGAATTTATTGAAGATATACTAAAGACCTAGCACTGCACTAGGTCACAAGAATGACATAATGAAAAAGGTACACAATTCTAAAGTACTGGGAATGGAGCTTAAAAAAAATGGATGTTTGCGGTGCAGTTAAGTACTCTCTGTATGATATGGACAGTAACCAGATCTAACGATTACGGACGTTGCACTCAGTCTCAGCTAGGAGGGTGTGTTTTTGTAAGGGTGTTAGGGAGAAACAAGTTTAACTTTGCTTGCGGAAAGTGACATTTAGTTTGATACATGAAAAGTGATAATAGGAATGTGAATTCCGCAGAATGTATAATTACCCAGGAGATAAGGGGATGGAAGTTGCAGTGTGACAATTGTTTTGGGTGCAAATAATGGCATGTTCAAGTCCAGAAATGAATGCATGACACTAAATTTCCTTGTGGCTAGACATCTGAGTGCAGTTTCTGGTGTCACAAGAAATAAATCAGTCATCCTTAGAGCTTGGACTTTAGGTGATATTGTATATTAGATGACTAAGAGGCTATACTAAGAATTCAGAGACCTGGATCTAAATTCTGGCTTCGCCATTTACCTTGACATTGTTACATATGCACTCCATCATTTCTGTTTCTTCTACCAGGAGACCTATAAATTATATTCATCTTTATATATTTTTTAAAACTTTCAAATATATTTGAATCCATAGCAATCAAGTCTTTGAACACCATCCCAATATACACATTTTATTATTTTATTTATCTATGAATTATATAACATTACTTTATGAATATACTATACACATTATAAAATACATAAAAAAGTTTAAGATGATCTAAAACTAAAAAATAATTATATATTATTTATTATAAATTAATTTTATATGTTCTATTATTAATATGTTATTTTATTTCTATTTCATAGCTAAAACACAAAACTTTTAAAATGAAAATTGTATGAGTTCTAACTATATATTGTCTCTTTTTTGAGTTTTCTATTGTTGTTCTATTACAGTTGTCTGAATTTTCCCCTGTTGCTTCCGTATGCACCTCCTTCCCAACACTCCCGCAGTCAATCGCCACCCTGTTGTCCATGTCCATGGGTCATTTGTACTTGGTCTTTAACTGGGCCCTTCCCCTCTTTTCTCCCTTATCCCCCTCCTTCATTCTCTCTGGTCCCTGTCAGTCTGTTCCTTGTTTCCATGCCTCTGACTTTATTTTGGTCATTTGTTTGTTTCGTCTATTAGGTTCCTCTTATAAGTGAGATTATATGGTATTTGTCTTTCATCACCTGGCTTATTTCACTTAGCATAAGGCTCTCCAGTTCTAACTATATATTTTCTTATGAGCAGTTTAATCAATATGATTCATGTTTTTCAAAAATATTATTTAATATTTGTGGATAACTTTCAATATTAGATTCTGAATTTAGTTTATTTCTTTGGTAGTAATAGCAGTCACAAATGAAAATGCTACACTAATCATTGCACAATATGTAAAGCATAAAATATACACAGGAAAAAGTATATACACAAGAGATGACATTCAGTGTTTATGATAATGAATATAAATCCATATTTCAGAGTCTTAATAATTGTATTTTTTGCTCACTTCTTGTCAGTGTCATTGTTTCAGTATGCTTTGTAGTTGAGAAACTTACAAGGAGGGAAAGCACTGTGTCCCTGCCATTTCCTTCATTGTTTGTCTTTGTTTTATTGTGTTATATTCTTCACCAGAGTCATTTTAAGTCATTAATTACTTTAGTAAGACTGGATTAGTTCCAAGTAAATAAAATTATCAATAAATTTCTTTACTTGGTTAGACACATAGGATTTTCACATAAATCATGTAAAGATGAATGAATGCACTGTGGGACTTCCCCTCGACTTCTTCTTCAGCTCCCCCCCCCCATCCCTTTGCCCTCTTCTTCTTTACCTCAAGCAAAGTTAATTGTGTAGGTAATGAGGGTGAGCAGAAGAATCCATGACAAAACTCTAAAATCTGCTTAGGATTTATGACCTCAAGCAGCAAACATATGTAATTACACATTTATATTAACTACTATCTGTTGTCACTTCATCTATCTTCACTGAATAACCCATTAAAACAAGCTCCATTTCTTCCCTAAATTTCTTCAAAATGCTTTTCATTTCACAGAGTTCCTAACATTATAATCTTTTCAAAAATTTTAGAAATATATTATTGCTTTTGAAAGATCCTGTCAACAACAGCACACAGGCTAAATCACGGTCATTTTCTTCTGTCACATTGTGACTTAAACAACCTCATGATATCTCAGGAATGGAAATGGATCTTAGGTCTTTCAAGTAACCATTAAGATTGAGCTAGAACTAATAATTACTTACCTTTCTAGTTGTTTCATACATGCCATCCATTCTCAAGGATTATTTAATTTGTTTATATAAAATTCTTTTAAGCTTCATCAGTCATGTTATCAGCATATTGTCAACAAAGAATACACTGAATTCAAATAATTAATATTTTAAATAAAAATTTTATTAATATTAATATTATATGTTATTAATAATGTATTACATAGCTTCCCACCTATGATTTCTGCTTCAATTCAATGTTAGAAATATATTTATGCTTTAAAATAATAAAGTATTAGAATAATACTGACTCCATTATTTCCCTTCTGTTTCTCTTCTAGTGAGTTATTATCAAAAGAACAAAAAGAATTGTTCAGTGTAGATAAAAAGAATGAAATAATTTATTGAAGGCAATGTTACATAAAAGTTTCTCAAATGTAAATTAAAATTTAATTAGAGAAAAGAAGGCAGTAAGTTGGCATCAAGCATGGATCATATTAAAACAATATCATTATTAAATGTCAACTGTGTTTTTCTTTGAAATAGCACGTTTATCTCTTTTTTAAAATTGAATGCCATTGATTGATTTGATTTAGAAAATTTGCAATTTCCAGGTAGCAAAAAAATTACTCATTACAAATATTTAAATAATTAGAAAGTGACCTTCTTGTATTCCAAGATGATGTTATTGAACTAGTGTTCTCAGATTGCTCTTGGCTTGAATTAGAGGACAAATCCATGCTCTGCTCCCTCATTATCAAGAATTTTTGAAATAAAGAGCTCATGTTGACATGCAGAACGCATTTTACAGAAAGAGTTTGACATCATGGCCTCTGCTGTATCAGCGAAGAGATTGTAGTATGCACACAAGTAATAAAGTCATTAAATTTTATGTTATGAATGTTGTAAAATGCATATATTACTTAAAAACAGAAAAACTATTTAAGTGGTGAAAGAAATTCAGCCCACAATTGTACTCAATGAGTGTGTATACCCTTGTGAGTGTAAAATTGAAGGCATGAGTCAGCTCTTGTTCCATACAAAATGCCTGCTAATGAAGACCAGAGTCTTTATCCAATGTCAAATGAAAAAACAGCAATATATCCTAATGTGGGGATTTTAGCTAGTTTGGAGATCCTGATAGATTGTTGAGCCCCAAGGTGGCATCTTTATTAGGAATTTTCAAGTTTTTGATTATTAGTGGCCCTCAGTTATGCTGAAGTCCTGATGCCTAAACCATCCAGAGATGTACCACTACTATAAATGATGAAATTTGAATACAAATTACATTGTCCCCTCCAAGTTTGTCCTATCTCAAAAAGAACTGTAGCACTGTCTTATATTCATGGAGCTTTTGTTTTTTTTTTATGCTCCATTTTAAATTAGTTCACACACGTAATCATGGCTGCTTGGTGCTTCTAGTATTTTGTTTGCCAGAATCTCTGCATTCCATCTACACCCTTACATTGTTGTCAAAAAATTTTACAGTTTCAGGATTTTCTGTACCTGCCCAAAAAGCTAATATCAAGTCATTTTTTGCAATAGACAATATATTCTTATATAAAACATATGGGTTGTGTTCTGAATTCCATGTGGCTTTTGTATCACTGGACACAATCTAAACAACATCCTAACAATAACTATTGTACCTCTAAACTCCAACAGACATTTCAGAATCCTTTTTGCTACAATTTCCAGCCAAAATTAAATTAATGTACCTACCCCCTAAAGTCAATCTCTCCTCCCTCAGCTGAGATTTCCAGTTGTCAGGATCCTGTTAGAGCAACAATTGCTTGTTAAAAACGTGTGTAACAGGATACAATATTTTATTTCATTTTTTGAAGGTTTATTATTGATTAGTCCTAGAGGGTGAAAAGATAAAGATACCCTGCTCTCTGGAAGTCATAATGAAAAAATAAAGTAGACTATAAAAGTTAATTTTAAAAACATAAGTGATATAATGGAGGTGTGGGACATGCTCCTTGGGGGTCTAGACAAACAAGGAATCTATAATTTCAAAAGAAATTTGTGGTAACCTAGCAGAGATATAGTGAGCAATATCTTGACAGAACAGGAGGACTTTTGCCAAACAAGCAGTGAATAGCATCTATCCTAAAGGCCATGACATCTGGGACGTATTCAAGTAGAGGAAAGGTGTGATAATGTGACTATTCTGGAAGAATTATGCAGATGGATCCAGTAGGAGAAGCAACATGCCCTCTTTCTACAATCCAAGTAGGAGATATTAATAGGTATTAATAGATATTACTAAAGTAATTAGTACAGAGATTGTGAAGTAAAATCAACAGAACTTTAGGATGAATTTTATCTAGGAGATGAGGAAAGAAATGAATTTAGATGATGCAAAGGTGTCTAGCCAGAGAGACTGTAAATGAGACTATTGCTCTCCAATAAAGGAAGACAGAGAATAAGGTTGTACAAGGACAAAATGAAAGAAGATGAAGAGATGAATTTCAAAACACTTCCACTTAGGACATTTAGGTAAAGACATATATATCCAGTACATAGTGGGAGTGATGTCATAGGGCTATTTTCAATTTTATAAAACACAAATATTAAATAATTAGATGAAATGTAAATGCCCGCTTACAAATGTTTTTCATGTAAAATACTCTTCATAAATTAGTATGTATGTCATTCATGACAAACAGTTGGTATATTATTTCAAAAAGAAAACCATTTGAAAAGTTTATATTTGAGTTTTCTTTTCATTTATTTATTTATTTATATTTTTATTGTTGTTCAAGTACAGTTTTCTGCCTTTTACTCCCATCTCAGCCCACGGCCCCAACCCTCCCCACCTCCCTCCCATTTCCACCTCCCCCCCAGTTTTTGTCCATGTGTCCTTTATACTTGTTCCTGTAAACCCTTCCCCTTTTCCCCTGAAATTCCCTCCCCTTTCCCCTCTGGTCACTGTCAGCCTGTTCTCTACTTCAGTGTCTTTGGTTATATTTTGCTTATTTGTTTGTTTTGTTGATTAGGTTCCTATTAAAGGTGAGATCATATGGTATTTGTCTTTCACCACCTGGCTTATTTCACTTAGCATAATGCTTTCCATTCTTTCTTTAAAAAGGCATTTTGTCAAGTCCTGTTCCATAGATCAATGGTAACTTTATGAATGTTCGGGACAATTAGTAAGCAATCAAGAAATTCATTGTCTTGGGTTAAGTAAAAGTTCCAGAAACTTTGGTCAGTTTGTCCTAAATGAAAGATTAAGAAGAGAACCCTAAGGTAACTAAGAAACTATACAAAATAGTTAACATTTTAATACTGCTCTAACTACATACATTTTATATCCTTGTTAAATTTATGTCAATTCACCTAAAGGGTTGTATGAGAAAATCCATAACCTGGAGGTTATATGAGTGAAGATGAACTAACTTGCACTATGGTAAAATACACTCTTTTCAGTTGCTTAGCATAGGTAAAAATATTTTGTCACTCATACAAAGTCCATTGTGGGTAAATAGGAAATATCCTCCCTCTCAGGATATAGATATCCAGACCAACTCCAACGGTAATCTAAAATTTGCAACCCCACTATGTGGTTTTCTAAGTTTGTTTGGCAGGAAAAAGAAAGATCAAGAAGAAAGAGTCCCAAACAGATACAGGTCAGAAATAACTCGTCACTTCACTTACCTTCCTGTTTTTGAAAATACAATCACATGTTCATTATAATTACAATGATGCTGGATGATGTGGGGCAGCACATGGATATTTAATGGGTATTATTTGCCTTTGTCAGAGAGACCACCATAAATAGGTGAACACAGGGCTGGATATTTTGGTAATCCCTTTATTGTTTCTTATGGAAGTTAGATGATTCTAGAAATCTGGACTCTAATTAGCAGAGATTCAGTCTCACCTTATAGAGACAATTTTTGAAGAGCATAAGGTGATAAAGTTCTCAAGGAGGGGAAGTGGGGAATCTAATTGTTCATGTGTTATCATTTCTAATTATTATATTCAGGGAATATTAGAAGAATCATATCTAATCTGTTTATTTAAGTACTAAGGAAATTTAAATCCAGAAAAAATGAGAAAATTACTCTGTGCCACACAGTAATTGAAGGGTAGATATGGGATTGGCACCCATCTCTTGATTTCTAGTCCAGTGATTTTATTCCCCTGCACAGTACTGTGTATCCTTAGAAGACTCATTCATTCTCAATCTGGAAATATACAAGATTCTAGTATTAGTAGGAATTATTGCCTAGACTATCTGGAATCATGATGCGTAAAAATTTACTTTTTCTATCATGATTGAAAGGGTTGACATTCAGTCATTTTCTAAAACAGGTATCTAAAAAGAAAAATCAACAAATTAAATAACCCAATTACTCTTACAAGCAGGTGATTAAATGTGATAGCCCAATATGGTATCATTCTTTATTGGACTTGCACATTTGGTTTCTAAATGCTTCCTCTTAGTCTCACATAATATATTTACCTTTTTATTTATGCATGTATTTATCCATGCAGCAATCATTTGTGTATGTCTTTAATGTCTTGATCCCTGACAATAAGAGAGCTAGTGGCTGCTCACCAAGAATTTTATCTTTATAAGTAATGCGTCAAAGAGCCAATGATATACTGAGAGGGAGAGGAACCTGGGTCATGAAATCAAGAGACCTTCATTCTAACTCCGCTTCTGTCACTGATCTTTATCGGATTCCTCAATCTGTCTTGAGTTGAATTTCTACACAGAAGAAAAGATGAGGGGACCTGGGGGTCTTTAGATTGAACCAATACCTTCAACACTCTACTTTTCATCTCTTGTTTTCAATCTTAGTCACGATATTTCTCTACATCTTTTGAACACCACTGTATTTTTACTTGAGTTAATGAGTAAATGTTTACATATTAAAATCAGAGATTATGGGGATAAATAGAAATAAAACAGAACAATTTTCATTCGATTGGTCTCTAACAAGGGAAAAAGATTAAGAACTTGTTCTTTCTCTCTCACTCTCTTGCTCTCTCATTCTCTTTCTCTCTTTCTGCCCTTCCCTTTGTCCCTTTCCCTCCCTCTTTTCCATTCCCATCCTTCCATCTCTCCCACTGTTTCTGTCTTCCTCACTTCCCCCTTTTTCAGTCTCCCATTTTGCTTTGGCCATAGTTCATTACTGACATCAGGTGTGCTATTTAAACTTATCAGGGATTTAATTTGTACAAAGCCCATAAGAAAGCAAATAATTTGAATTGCCATTAACTCATTGTGAAATATGACAAATTTTACTTCTAGAATTTACCCTTTGAATATAACATGAGGCAAGCACAATGACTTAAATACAATGATGTACTCAACATGATTTATGACATAAAAAATGTGTGTTTACATGATGAAATGCTATGCAGTCATCTAAAATAATTTCATTAAAGCTATTTTACGGTTTGAAAAATAGCCTTGATTTATTTTGTAGTTAACAAAAACATATTATAAGCAATATATATATAATTTGATAACATTTTAAAAGTACATACACAGACATACATGTTTCAAAAGATAAACATCAAAATATTAACAGCGTGAATCTCTGGAGGAGAAATTACACTGCTTTTAATTCTGTTACTTGTACATTTCTATTATGAAATGTCATATATTTGCAACTGAAAAGAACTGAATCATAAGCACAAAAATCAAGCTTTACAAAAATATACTGTATATTTAACATGGGAGTAATGTGTACAGACTTGTAGCATTAAATCTGCATTATAATGAAAAAATATAGTAACACAAATAAAATTATTGAACTCTTCTAATAAAGTGATAAAGACTTTAAAAATATATTTCTCTAGAGAAACATTTTTGGCAATTTCGGTGCTATGATTCTTCCGGGGGGCTGGACTACCCCAGGAATTGGGTCATTCCTTGTTCTCCTTAATCAAATTCCAGTAGCATACTCTAGTCATTGAGGTAAATAAAATGCCCTCACTATTTCTAAATGCTCAAGTGTTGAGAACCATGGCTACAAGAAATTGCATCAATGAAAGAAAATCAACTGGCCATACTTCTGAATGGGCTTGACAGTAAGTTGCCTGCATTACATGATAGAAAGTGTTAAAGGTCAAAAATAACACCCAAAGGGTCTTTTTTATGTCCAATGCCCTCGGGTTGAAGCATCATTCCATGGAAATTTATGCATGCCTACTACCCTAAACTTCAGTTAGTTCTGGGCTTTAGGTTTTAATTGAATCACTTTTCAAAACCTCCCTCTGTGACCTTAGATGTCATTCTGTTTCACTGTCCTTGCATCGCTTTACTTTTCTGAATCTTTTTGAAGTTAAGCTAATGAAAATTTCATCTCTGAAATTCCAATGTTAATTGATTTATCGACTCATTCATGAATATATTCATAATTTTTACCAGGAACTACATGTACAGAGGCAAAAAATAAGCAACAACCTATACCCTTATCAAGGTCACAATTCATAAGAGGTTATAAATTTAAGTGACCTAGAGGGTTAATAAAGTAAGTTCTCAAATGCCTTTATGCATTTACTATTAGAATGGTTGCATAAGAATAGTTTATATGGGCAGGGATTATAATTTTAAGAAAATAAGTTTCAGAGATGTGGGATATAAAAAAAGATCCAGCAGGTAGAAAAACTATGATGCATTCAAGTCAACTGATCTAGCATGAACTGAGCTTCAAAAATTGGACTCTTAAAAGATGATCCATTTTCTATAATTACATTGTCCAGATGTCTTTACATTAGTGCCCTTGCTATAGGTACTCTTACTAATTCTTTTATTACTATACTCAACACTATTGTTTTTAAAATGTTGTCCATCTTCACCAAACTGTAAGTGCTGAGAGGGAAGGCATGTGTCTGCATGGAAGATGATTATGTACTCACTATCCCAACAGCTCCTAGGTACTTTATCTTGCATTATTTTATTATGGCCCACTTTTTATTTATAATCTGTTTATGACCTCCTCTTACACCCTAGCTTTCCACTTTAGTTTAGTATTTTTTGTACAGGCATTGCCAGTGAAGAATTGATAAGACAGGAAAGGCAGTTTCACGTGCAAAAACAGAAGTGATGTACAGGTCCTCTTTAACACTGGTTCTCTGGGCACAGCAGTCATGCTCTGTGCCATTATTCCACCTGTAAGACTACTGCTGCTTCTGCCCTGCCTTCAGGGCAAGTGAGGGTGGGACTGGAAATTGACAGGGAGCAGGACAGCCTTGCTAAATCCTTCTCTGTCCTACCATCCCCCACAAGAAGCCCGCTGTTTGATTCTAATACATTTGTTTTTATCTGCCTTAATTAACTTAAATGTTACAATGAGAGATTTCTTCTTTAACTTCAGACAGAATGCTTTGTCATATCAAAATTTATTTTCATTGGGATGTCAGAAGCATGTTTTTTACTTTCTAAGGATTTTTGTTATTTATTTTATGTAAAATCTTCATATAACAAGGATATAATCTTTATATACAAAAGTTCTAATACCTCACTTTCTAAGGATTTTTGTTATTTATTTTATGTTTATAAAAACATTGTCTTTATTTACTAAGTGTTTTTTATGGAGGTTTTTAAAAGTAAAATCTTGATATAACAAGGACATAATCTTTATATATAAAAGTTCCAATACCTCAATCACTAAATTTCACCTTTATCACATTAAAGTGTGTTTTTGTCAACACTTTAAAATAAAATTTTGTATGATGTAATTTGTTATGATGTATTAATCAGAAATTTTATGAAACATATTTTTCAGATAACATTTTCACATAAAACTAACCACATAGTTACTATAATTTAGAGTATATAATAGAATAATTTGTAATGTCTTTGAATTAGCTACAAGGAATTTAGAATATATTTTGTCAGTTTTGAGGTATCAGAATAACTTGTTAACTCAAAAAAATAAAGAGCATTTCTTAGTAAACTGCTCACATTGTTTTTGATTTTTCCATCTTAGGTAGAATGACAGAAACGTATCACAAAAAGATAGCAAATAGCACATATCTATATTTCCATGATTATTCTATTAATTATGTATTTATGTATTTATGTATTTGTCAGGTAGTCTTTATAAAGACAATATATCAAAAATGTCCCAGACATTTAATACATGAGATATTTTTAAATAAACAGAATAAGACATATATTCTATTGAAATATTACACTTACTTGTAGTAAACCAAAGACAAGATATTCAACCATCCCTTCCCTATCAGTTTGTTGCATTAGTTTTAGAAGTGCAGCTGAAATAAATGGAGTTTTGATGTTCATGCTTCATCCTTAGTATAATATGGGCAGAGAGCACCCTCTACTTTCTCCTGATTAAATAGCAACCCTAGACGGAAAGGAGATGCTGGCTGTCTGCAGATATTTTACTCATAAAACCAGGAAGGATTGGTCTATAAGGTTCATTAACTTTGAGCCTCTGTTGGCAATAACCCATATTCAGGATGCCACCATTGTGACACCCTCAAAGGACCTCTGAAAAGTCTAGAAGCAGATTACTTACTACGAACTTTCCCACCTTCCCTGAACTGTATCTGCACAGCCACACCAGGAGGGGCGAGCACAGCTTTGAAAAATAACACCTTTGTTATTCCAAGTGTTAGAAATGAAGCTGAGTTTTCAGATGGCCTCAAGGTTTATGCACCCTTCACCAAACACAGATGGAAACTGGACTCTGAACGGCTTTGAAAACCTATGATGAAGTACTGCTGTGGGTTTGTGCATCAGCCATGCTAACTTCTGCCTGTCTGCAATTTTAATGGCTGTGTGGTGACAAGGAATAAAATAACTTTGTTTTAGAAATAAATGGCTTATATGCCAGGGAGGGAAAAACCCATCATCTAAACAAGATTTAATTCTAACTGGCAATTCTAAATCGTGGCCTTTTAAAACAAAATAGGGCTTAAATATTAGCACTATGAACAAGTCACAGAACATGTAAATAACATTAATTCATTCCATTATTGTACTGATAATTTTGGCTTTTATGATTTTAATATTTCTCTTCAGACACTGAAATATATAAAAATGAATATCACTATTTATATACCAATGATTGGCATTGCAGTTCCTTAAAGCTCCTGCAGTTGTGTTAGAATATGTTGATCTGTGAATCTAGAGCCAGAAATATTTGTTAAAGTCATTATCATGCTTTATGTTACATAGTGATTCCATTAAAAAATTTAGATTTAACATCACAGCTTTCATTCGCCTGTATTAGGGGCTATGATTTAATAAAACCATTGTAAATAGATAATCTTAAGTCAGAGTCAAGTCAACAGAATTTACAATGCACCATCTAAATCTGTTAGGTAGCGTATACAGGCAGCATATAACTAATTTGTTTGTTCTTGTTGTTTTCCCTTCAAAGAAACTGAATCTCTATGTAGGAATCAAGACATCCCTACAAGCTTCCAGAAGGCTGTGAGAATTTCAGTTACATTGTTCTTAATAGGGAAACCAAGGAAGGGTTGGCCAATGCAACTGACAGCATAAAACTTTATGTTCTCAATGTACTTTGTTATGATTTTACAAATACTTAAACTTATTCATGTATGTACAATGTATGGTTGTGTCTGGGCCAAAAAAAATACTACCTCTTAGGTTAATGTCACATTAAGCAACTTTTAATGCTAATGTTCCTATGGATACATTAATTTAGCTATGTTGTTTATATGAAACATTTTTATGGAAGGAGTTTAACAATATCAACAAAGGTATATTATGATATATATTTAATAAGAACACACACTGTAGCCACAGCAGGCTTCCTCCCTGGAGCATGGTAAGGATAGATGTGTGACCTTGTACCCCATCTCAGCAGGTACACACCAGCAGGACCAAACAGAATCAGTAACCCCTTCCCTGGACCTATTGAACTTTCTTTTAAAATGATGTATATATAAAGAGACCAGAAATCTGAGCTTCATTGCAACTTCCACACCCTCCCCAAGGGTACACTGGGTGACTATGAAATTCTAACATGCACAACACTTTTTATTCCATCCTTCCTGCCAAAAGTATTAATTATATAAAAGGAGAAACTCACATCATGGGAATTTACAATCTCTACATTTCCTTGAGTTTAAGATGCTTGTAAAATTCAAAAGTGGCACTAAAATTTAAATGATGTTTCAAGAAGGGACTAGTGATACTGTTACCAGTGTCTGATAACAACTACCTGATGCAAGAAAAAGAAAGATATCCTGTAACTGAAGGGAGGAAAAAAAACATACTTTGTCACCAGGTTCCTCCGTTTCTGTTGTTTCACTGTTAAAGAAGTCAGGAAGATGGGTAAAACCTCATTCACATTCAAAACACGGGAATGGGAAAAAATTATATGTTCACACTTTGCTCTGTACACTCTCATAAAGAGTAAGGACAACAATAAAGATATATAGTTAATATAATCTTCAAATGACTAGCCTTGCATAGTAACTTCAGACATCTACAAATTTATTCCGTGTCTATTATTTTATTTCTTTTTTTAATGAATTTATGGGGGGGGTGACATGGGTTAATAAAACCATGTAGGTTTCAAGTGTCCAGCTCTATAACACGTCATCTACATACTGCGCTGTGTTCACTCCCCAAACTAAATAGTGGCTTTAGCCTCCATTTCTCCCTGCTTTGTCCTCTTCCACCTCCCCGCACCCACTTTTCCTCTGGTAATCCCCATACTGTCGTCTGTGTCTGCGAGTTGCTGTCTTTTTCCTTAATCCCTTCACCTTTTTCACATAGCCCCACCCCCTCCCGCAGCTGTGCTCTTTTCTGTATCTATGAGTCTGTTTCTGTTTCATTTGTTAGTTTATTTTGTTCTTTACATTCCACATATAAGTGAAATCATATGGTATTTGTTCTTCTCTGATTAGCTTATTTCACTTAGCATAATATTCTCCAGGTCCATCCATGTGTTTGCCAAAGGTAACATTTCCTTCTTCTGTATGGCCAAGTACTATTCCATTGTGTAAATGTACTACAGCTTTTTTATTCACTCATCTACTGACGGGCACTTGGGCTGCTTCCAAATCTTAGCTGTTTTTATTTGTCTTTATTTTGTTTGTCTTGCCCAGGGGAATATATAAGAAACAAATATCGCTATGAGAAATGTCTGAGATTGTATTCCCTAAGTCTTTAATCCATTGTGAGTTTATTCTTGTGTCTGGTGCAAAAAGGTAGTATGGTTTCAGGGGTTTTTGGGGGGGTCCCAAACAAAATTGAGGTTCTTGTGACCCCTCCTATAATGAATTATCTTAGGCTACATGTAACAGCAACATTACAGAATGCAGTTTTAGTACATTATAACTACTTTTTTTCCCGTAGTAAGAAATTTTGAAGTGACAGTGTAGAACAAATGCAGCTCCTCCAAGACACCTTTAGAACTTTAGTTTCTTTTATTTTTTTCTCTGTCCTTGTAGTGTGTCTTTCACCCACGTGGCCACACTACTGTACTCCCCAATAAGCCGTATGATTGAGACCATGTTCCAGGCAGAAAGTGTGAATAGGGTGAGACTCAAACATACATTCCAGTTAAGTCTGACTTCTCCTAAAAAGACTTTTCAGAATTCTACATAACAATTCCTATTTGTATCCCATTGGGGAACACTATGTCACATGATTGTCCATACTAATAAATAATCCCATTTTAAAATCCATTTAAATAATGGATTTTAATCCCATTTAAATCCATTTAAATCAGGTTTTCTAAGAATGAATAATGAAAAGGCAATTAGTATATGAGTGAATTTCATCACTATCCTTTTAAGAGGGTGGTAGATATCAGGTAATCAACCAACAGTGTCTGTTGCAACAAAAAAGTGAATATCTTCTCCATAAAAATAATCCCAAAGTTCATATGTCTTAAAACACAGTTGATATAATTTTTACAGAAGTTTAATTCACAAAAATTATTCTACAGCAATAATAAAAAGACAAATACCCTGACAGAAAAATGATCTAAGGGTATGAGCATGCCCAAAATAGCCAATAAAATACAAGAGGTATTTAATCTCATGTATAATCAAGAAATGCAAATTACAGTAGTGAGTTAGCATTCATATCTTCAAATTAGCAAGAATAGAAAGGTCGGGTAATATCAAACATGCAAAGACGTAAGAAAACTGCAGCTCCTGTATTGCTAGTGAGAATGTAAATTGGTACAGCTTTGAGAGCAACTTGGTGACACCTAGCAAAGCTGAACATGCTCATGTCTTCCATGCTAGCATTCTACCAGTATCATATATGTTAGAAATGCCCTTGCACAGAAATCCTAAGGAGATATATGTACAAATATAGATCTTATCATTGTTTGTGATATCAATTGACTGATTGGTATGGGCATGGTTTTACTACATTAAGAATTAACTTTAAAACTCTCTTATTAATGGTCTATATCACCCATTTTAGGGTTTGCTTCTTTCTGTGAACACATAAGAAGAGAGAACACTGAGATACTTCATTTTTGACTTAGACTGATTGAAATATTTTCATTCATATGGAACCAATTCTCCATATATCAAGCAAAACTGACATACCGGACATTTACAAATAGCCCTTCAGGGGTTCATATTTCTGTCTTGTAATGGTGTTAAGAATAAATATTCTCTGATTTTGTTACAGCTTTGCAAACTATAACCTCTATGGCACTTAATCTCTACCCCATCACAGAATGCCAACCTGGAGGAGATAAATATTCAGTAAACATTTAGTTAACTAGAAACTGGTTCCAGAGGTAACATCAGCAATGTGGGTAACTAAGACATCCCTTGCTTATATGCTCCCTCAATAACAACAATCTGGCATCCATCCATGGACAACAGCATCTTTGTGGGATCCGTAGGGTCCAGCACCATATGCCAAGGGACCCAAGAGGAGTCTCACCCACCCCTATGCATTGGGTAATGAGTATAGAACTTGGCCCTGGCTCTAGCCAACTTGACCACAGACAATCACCCACAAATGAGAGAGCCTTTGTGGAAGTCCAGGTTTCCAGCAGAGCAGTTCCAGCACACCAGTGGAGTAAAAAAAAAGAGTTCAGATGAATTAAATAAATTAAAAAGAAAAGTTTGACTTTGCTTGCATCACTCCTCTCCCAAGTCAGCAGAGTGCAATGCTAAAAGAGATACTCGTGCATACAGTTTCTTTTGCAGGGTAAAGTGAGAGCATATGAGTTAGTGCCAATCTTCCCAGCTGTGCAGGAAGCTGCTAAAGAGGCTTATTTCTGGGATTCATCCCAGGGATGCAAGGATGGTTCAATATTCACAAATCACTAAATATAATACATCCCATAAACAAAAGCAAAGACAAAAATTACATGATCATATCAATAGATGCAGAAAAAGCATGTGATAAGGTACAACACCCATTTATGATAAAAACACTCAGCAAAGTGGGAATTGAGGGAGCATTCCTCAACATAATAAAGGCCATATATGAGAGGCCTATGACCAACACCATACTCAACGGGCAAAAACTAAAATCTTTCCACTAAGATCAGGAACAAGACAAGGTTGTCCACTTTCACCACTTCTAGTCAATATAGTATTGGAATATTGGCCACAGTGATTAGACCAGAAAAGGAAATAAAAGGCACCCAAATTGGAAAGGGGGAAACAAAACTATCATTGTTTGCAGATGACATGATAGTGTACATAGAAAATCCTATGGACTCGGCCAAAAAACTGCTCGACCTAATACATGAATATGGCCAAACAGCCGGATACAAAGTCAATATCCAGAAATCAAAGGCATTTTTGTATACCAACAATGAAACAGCAGAAGCAGAAATCAAGAAAAAAATCCCATTCAATATAGCAAAAAGAAAAATAAAATACCTAGGAATAAACCTAACCAAGGAGATAAAAGAACTGTACTCAGAAAACTCACAACACTGAAGAAAGAAATCAAGGAAGACACAAACAAATGGAAACATATACCGTGTTCCTGGATCAGAAGAATTAACATCATCAAAATGTCCGTACTACCCAAAGCAATTTACAGATTCAGTGCAATCCCTATTAAAGTACCAATGGCATATTTCATGGACATAGAACAAATACTTCAAAAATTTATATGGAACCATAAATGACCCCGAATCGCTGCTGCAATTTTGAGAAAGAAGAGCAAAGTAGGAGAGATCACAATACCTGACACCAAACTGCATTACAAGACCACTGTAATCAAAACAGCCTGATACTGGCATAAAAACAGGCACATGGACCAGTGGAAAAGAACAGAGAGCCCAGAAATAAACCCAAGTCTCTATGGTCAATTAATATTCGACAGAGAAGGCAGCAACATAAAATGGAGTAAAAATAGCCTCTTCAACAAGTGGTGTTGGGAGAACTGGACAGCTACATGCAAAAAAATGAAACTTGAGCACCAACTTACACCATACACAAAAATAAATTGAAGGTGGATGAAAGATTTAAATATAAGCTGTGACACCATTAAAGTCCTAGAGGAGAACATAGGCAGGAAAATCTCAGATATTTCATGCAGCAACATTTTTACTGATAAGTCCCCTAGAGCAAGGGACATAAAGGAAAGAATAAATAAATGGGATCTCATCAAAATAAAAAGCTTCTACATAGCTAAATAAAACAGTATTAAAATAAAAAGAGAACCAACTGTATTGGAAAACATATTTGCCAATGATACCTCAACAAGGGTTTAATCTCCAAAATATATAAAGAACTTATACAACTCCACTCTAAGAAGACAAGCAACCCAATTAAAAAATGGGCAAAGGACTTGAACAGACACTTCTCCAAAGAGGACATACAGAGGATCCAGAGACACCTGAAAAGATGCTCAGTATCACTAGCTATCAGAGAGATACAAATTAAAACCACAATGAGATACCACTTTATTTGGGCCAGAACGGCCATTATAAACAAAGCAACAAACAACGAGTGTTGGACAGGTTGTGGAGAAAAGGGGTCCCTAGTGCACCATTAGTGGGATTGCAGACTGGTACAACCACTATGGAAAGCAGTATGGAATTTTCTCAGAAAACTAAAAATGGATCTACCTTTTGACCCAGCAATTCCACTGCTAAGATTATATCCTAAGAACCCTGAAACACCAATCCAAAAGAACCTATGCACCCCAATGTTCATAGCAGCACAATTTACAATAGCCAAGTGTTGGAAGCAACCTAGGTGCCATCAGTAAATGAATGAATCAAAAAACTATGGTACATTTATACAATGCAATTCTATGCAGCAGAAAGAAAGAAGGAGCTCCTATCCTTTGCAACAGCATGGATGGAACTGGAAAGCATTATGCTAAGTGAAATAAGCCACGTGGTGAAAGACAAATACCATATGATCTCACCTTTAACAGGAACCTAATCAACAAAACAAACAAATAAGCAAAATATAGCCAAAGGCACTGAAACAGAGAACAGGCTGACAGTGACCAGAGGGGAGAAGGGAGAAAATTTCAGGGGGAAAGGGGAAGGGTTTACAGGAACAAGTATAAAGGACACATGGACAAAAACTAGGGGAGGGGTGGAAATGGGAGGGAGGTGGGGAGGGCTAGGGGCGTGGGCTGGGATGGGAGTAAAAGACAGAAAACTGTACATGAACAACAATTAATTTTTTTTAATAAAAGAGGCTTATTTCGCTCTCACCCATCCAGAGGACTGAGTCATAAGCTGCATGACTGCAGAGTGAGAAGACTCTGAGAGAGCAGCAGATATGACTCTCAGAGGGCCTTACAGAGAAGTGGATCCTGTTGTATCACAGATTCCATGAAAGAGCCCACCGACAACCATTAGGGATGCTTTGCCTGCAGATTTCCCGGGTTAGTCCACAAGCACCACCAGCACTCCATGCACCTAACTCATATACTCCCAAACCCGTGGTCAGCTCCCTGATTCTACTTTCAGCGGCAGTGGCACTGAGCTTTGGTAGCCATCTCGAGAGTACATGCAAAAATTGCCCCAAATCTGCAGGACAGGAAGAGACCACAAACTTGGGTTTTAATACTACGCTTGGCAAAGCAAAAGGGCCACCGTCCGTCAGCACCTGGCAAGATACATTACAAGATCAATAAAAAGGCATACTATCTTAAAAATTCTGTCACAAGAGCGAGCAAAAGACGTGGAGCAGACATATCCATAGAAGGTCTGAGAATGATGCAGGATCGCCAGTAGGGCTGAAAGTAAGTACTTCATTGCAGAGTCCCTTTGCAAAAACTGGAGAAAGTAACTGCTACTTTAAAAGTGAAGATAACACATAACTTCAAGGAAAACATGAAAAATCAAGAAAATATAATGCAGGAAAGGATAAACACAACAATCTCTCATTAACCTCAAAGATACAGATACCTACAATTTGCCCTGTAAACAATTCAAAATAACTACTTTAAGGAAGCTTAATGAGCCACAAAAAACACAGGAAGACAATTCAACAAAATCACACAAAATTATTCAAACAAAATGAGTTTAACAAAAGGAAATAAGACATTTAACAAAGAGCTAAAGAGAAATTCTGGAGCTTATGAATACAATGACTAAAAGAAAATAATGCAATAGAGAAAATCAACAGAGGAATGAATCAAGCAGAAGAAAGAATCTTTAAATTAGAAGACAGTACCTTTGCAATTTAGTCAAAGGAGAACAAAAGAAAAGGTGAAAAAAGCCTACATGATCTATGGAATATTAGCAAAGGAAATAAAGTGTTAATTATTTGAGTCCAAGAAGCAGAAGAGACATAAAAGGTGGTAGAAAACATTTTTAAAAATAATGGCCAAGATTCAAAACTTATAAAGAATATTAAACATTGTTTCTAGGTTTTAGAATAACATATTTTGACTAAAAATTTCTAGGTAAAGAATACATATATTTTATATATTTTTTGAGAGTGATTAACTTCTTGGAATAACTTCTCAGTGTTCTTATTTTTTTTTTTGTTATTCTATTACAGTTGTATCAATTTTTCTCCCTTTACTCTCCTCCACCCAGCCCACCCCCATTCCTCCCACATTGTTGTCCATGTCCATGGGTCAGAAGGAGGAAAAAAGATATGTATATAGTTTTTAAATAATTAAAGATACTGTCCTATTACTTTCAAAAAGTTCTGCCACCTAACACTATTACCACTATTTTATGAGAGTATCTATGTACACACCTACTAAATATTATAAAATTTTGGTTAATCTGTTAGGAGAAAACTGATGTTGTTGAAGATTTTATTGCATATATTTTTAATTAAATGTGAAATTGAACACTATTTTGGCATCTGTATAATCCATTTATATTTTTTCCACTAAGATGTTTGCTTTTTTTAAGGTTCTTAAAAATATTTCTGCTCATCTCATTTATTTCTGTGTGTGAAATCATTTTAATTTTTTTATTTTAAAATTTTTGTCCTTATTATATGACCCTTTTGTATTATATCTCCAGATTTTCTGCTAGGTTTATATATGTAATATAAGTAAATCTGTGAATGCATAAAGTATATAAATAAAATGAGTATTGGACTTCATCACTACTATGTATCTACCTGAGAGGTCTACACAGCAATTTGGGGGAAATTGATGATTGAGTTTTTCCAATTCATACAAACTATATAGCCCACTGCTTCTTTACTTTGATTTATTTCCATGTTTGCTTGTTTATATCAAGGCTATGGTTTCATAGTTTTAATTCCACATTTTATTTTGGTTTTTAATTGATTTCATTTCCTTGCTAAATTCACTTTCTAAATCTAGTAGTCTATGTTTATATTTTTTAGAATTTTTCTGTTTTACACATCATGTTATATGTGAATAATGCCATAGTTTTATTTCTTCTATTCTAAGCTTTATATCTTTCTTCTTATTTCATTGTCATGGCTATGACATTTAGAACAATAAACAGAGCAAGTGTTTATTGTTTAAATAAAGGCATCTTTGCCTTATTCTCAGTCATTGAAGGAAAATTTAAATATTTATAACCAATTAGTATGCTACATACTACATTTTTGTAGATATCTTTAATTTAAAGCTTACCCTTTGCTTACAAATATACTTTTTAATTTTGTTTATTTTTAGAGAGAGAACAAAGAGAGAGAAAGAAAGGGAGAAAAACATCAATGTGAGAGAGAAACATCAGTCAGTTGCCTCTCACATGCACCACAAACCAGGGATAAACCTTCAACCCAAGTATGTGTCCCAACAGGGAATCGAACTGATGATCTTTCATCTCACAGAATGACACCCAACCAAATGAGCCACACTGGTCAGGGCATAAATTTTTTTCATCATAAAGAGGAGTTATAATGTTATTATTATTAAAAACATTATTACTATTAGAAAAGATTATGCTTTTCTCTCTTATTTTTTACTGTGGGAAATTATACTGGCTAATTTTAAAATGTTAAATCAACCTCAAATTTTCTGAAACACAATTTGTTCCCAAAGACTCATCTTTTTATATATTGCTTAATTATTTTTACTATATTTTGCTTTGAATCATCCCAACCTTGTTTATGAGTCATTGGTTTATAGAGTTTTAAAATTTTCTGTTCAGGTTTTGTTATCAAGATTGTACATAAACCAAGGGAGAAAAATTTCCCATTTTTTTATTTTCTTTAATATTATTTGTAAAATTTTCCAAATTCAAAAGTAAATCATCTAGACCTATTTTCTGTAGTGGGAGGTATATGTATATGAAGGATTTAATTATGGATCCAATATCATTGCTAGATATAAGACTTCATATTTTCTATTTGCTCATGTATTGATTTTGGTGAATTTTGCTTTTAAAAGAAATTTTCCACTTCCAGCCAAATGGAGGTGTAGGTGGACACACTGTGCCTCCTCTCACAACCAAGATCAAGAACAACAAAAATATAGAACAAAAAAAAAACCCAACCAGGACAGAGAGAAAATTGAATTGTACAGAAGTTCGACAATGATTCACCAAGACTGATAAGTGGGGTGGAGTCAGCAGCCGGAGGAGTCTGGTTGCTGCAGGGATGAGACGGTGGCTGGTGGTCCCAGGCGTGCAGACACCCCAGGTGCACAGGCGGAGGTTGCCAAACGAGAGGAGGCCAAGTGGGGTGCACAGGGTGGCTGACCGCAGACACACATTTGTGCACAGATAAACCAGGTGAAAACGGTCAGCAAGACAGACTGCGTGACCCAGGGCCCCAGGGCCTCAGCGCTGGGAAGTGAAGGCTAAAAGCACCCATTGAAAACACTTGTAGGGGCTGAGGTGCCGGGAGGGAGTCCCAGCCTCACAGGAAATTTCGTTGGGGAGACCCATGGGGTCCTGGAGCATGCACAGGCCCACCCACCTGGGAATTAGCACCAGAAGGGCCCAATTTGCTTGGGGAAAGTGGCTGAAGGGACTGGAATCCAAGACAGAGCTGGGCAAGCACCATTGTTCCCTCTCAGAACCCCGCCCCCACATCCAGCATCACAACCCAGCGACTGGGTTGCCCTGCCCTGGTGAAAGCCTAAGTCTCCGCCCCTCACTATGTAACAGCCACAGCCACACAAAAACAAAAACAAACAAACAAAAACCCCAAACAAAACAAAACAAATAAACCAAAACCAAGGATGGCTCAAACAGGAGAACAGATCAGGGCCCCGGAGATAATTCATCTGAGCATCCAGGAGGTGGTCAACCTATCGGATACAGAGCTCAAAGCACTGGTAGCCAACCTATCAGAAGCACAGTTCAAAGCACTGGTGATCAGGATGATCACAGAATTGGTTGATTTTGGTTGCAAATTAGATGAACAAATGAAGGCTACAATAAGTGAAATGAAGAAAAACGCACAGGGAACCAATAGGGATGGGAGGAAAACCGGGACTCAAATCAATGGAGTGGACCAGAAGGAAGAAAGAAAGAACCAAACAGAAAACAAGGAAAAAACAAGAATTCAAAAAAATGAGGAGAGGCTTAGCAATATCCAGGACATCTTTAAATGTCCCAACATCCAAATTATAGGGGTACCAGAAGGGGAAGAGGAAGAGCAACAAGTGGAAAACTTATTTGAACAAATAATAAAGGAGAACTTCCCCAATCTGGCAAAGGAAATAGACTTCCAGGAAGTCCAGGGAGCTCAGAGAGTCCCAAAGAAGGTGGACCCAAGGAGGAACACACCAAGGCACATCATAATTATATTAGCCAAGATTAAAATGAAGGAGAGAATTCTAGAAGCAGCAAGGGATAAGGGCACAGACACCTACAAAGGAGTTCCCATCAGACTGTCAGCTGATTTCTCCAAAGAGACCTTCCAGGCAAGAAGGGACTGGAAAGAAGTATTCCAAGTCATGAAAGGCAAGGACCTACATCCAAGATTGCTCTATCCAGTGAAGTTGTCATTTAGAATGGAAGGGCAGATAAAGTGCTTCTCAGATAAGGTCAAGTTAAAGGAGTTCATCATCACCAGGCCCTTATTATATGAAATGGTAAAGGGACTTGTCTAAGAAAAAGAAGATAAAAAATAGGACAGTAAAAAGACAGCAAGCTCACAGATATTAACAACCACACCTAAAACAAAAGCAAACTAAGTAAGCAACTAGACCAGGAGCAGGAACACAGAAATGGAGATCACATGGAGGGTTTGCAACAGGGGAGTGGGAGGAGGAAAGAGGGGGAAAAGGTACAGAGCATAAGTAGCATAGATGGTGGATAGAAAATAGACAGGGGGAGGGCAAGAATAGTGTGGGAAAAGTAGAAGCTAAAGAACTTACGAAACATGGACATGAACTAAAGGGGGGAATGTGGGTGGGAGGGTGTGCAGGGTGGAGGGGAATGATGGGGGAGAATTGGGACAACTGTAATAGCATTATCAATAAAATGTAATTTAAAAAAAGAAATTTTCCACGTAAAATATATTATCAAATTAACTAGCAAGTACTTGCTCATAATATCAGCTTCATTGCCTTTTTGAATGCCTGCAGATTCTGTACTACTGTTTCCTTTTTAATTTCAAGTTTGATAAATTTCATTTTTTCTCTTTCTTTGGACAGAGATTAATGCATTTTAATAGTGATTTCGACAATGCCACTTTTGACTTAATGGTTTATCCCAATTTATATTTTTTCTATCTTACTATTTTTCTTGCTTTATTCTTTTGTCTACTTTATATCAGATTTATGTTTTTCTTTTAATTTCTTAAAATATCCATTTCAAAATTGATATTCAGTCTTTTTTTCTAATCAATGCATCAAATAGATCATTCTGTTTCTGCTTAGGTAAAAACCACAAGAGAACATTAACCCAACACAAACAGTAAGAAAAATCATAACCATTATGAGAGCTGAGGTCAAAAGGCAACCAAATGAACAAAATTTCAAAGGGTTATAAACCCTGAGGAGATACAGGGAAAAACTGTTTTACCTTTTACAGAGCTCTGGAGGAGGAGGCAGCAGTCACTGTGGAACTTGAGAAGAAAGATTCATTTAAGGTAAACCCCAAGAAAGAATTAATCTGCTGAGGTGGACTCCTGATCCTAAACTAGAGGCCCCAATTTTATGAATAAAGAGTCTGGAGGCCATCTGCTGAAAGGGCTTTTCACGAGCATACCCTGCACACAAAGAACCTCAGGTGAACTCTAGGCTTCCTGCACTATTGGGGCAAGTTCACATCCTGAGTCTACCACTGCAGGGAAACCCTGGCTTGTCTTTCTACCAAGGACCGAGATCTGTCCCATCTAATCAGAGCTGCATAGTTTGTATTCTTCTTTGCATCTATACTGATCAGTCGGAATTGCACAATTGGGATACCTAATTTACATAAAGGCCTAATTGAGAAGCTGGGTAGGAACTTTTACTCTGAATTATAGCCTCCCCTCTGTCCCCACAGAACACAGTTTAGGTTGCTACCTGAATCTGTGCCTCCTGGGTTTCAGCTTTGTTTTGGTCAAATAAATGTTTGTATTCTCTATTATAGTCTAAAATTAATTTTTGTTTGCACCACCCTACTGGAATAAAAAAAGATAACAAATGCATAAATTCACAATAATTGGAATAGTATTATACTTTAGAACCCCTAGAAGACTTAGACAACAGCAGAGCCTACACTCACTCGAATCACTCTTTCCTGGCTCTAACCCTGTGCTCCTGGGTGCAGAGCAGATCTTAGGGAGCCCCCTCTTCTCAGGGCAAGCTTGGAACACAGCCCACTTCTTGAACCTGCTCTCTTAGGAAGCCAAAGCCTTAGACTGTGCAGAAACAGGAAACACCCTCCACAGTAGGGTTCAAGAAAAGGTCTACTGACTCTAATGCAGGGTTAGAAGCCGAACCTGTGTGTCCCCTCTGGATAAAAAGGCAACACTCTTGCTATTTCCAGTGAGGGGAAACTGCTGCTGAAGGGAAGCTGAGAAGTAAGAGCTGCCTCCACTCAAGTCAGAAACAGGAATACCTATCTGCCCACAACGAAAGCCCTGAGCAGAGAAACATGCAGCAATCCTTCCCACCACCAGCTCCAGGAAAAGGTATATTGCTACTGAGAGAACAATAAAGAGAAAGTAAAGTGCCCCCGGAGGTAGGGCAGGAAGCCGGATTGAACACGATCCTGCACTAGGATGACTCCGAGAATGTTTGCGCTGTCTCTGTGAGTGGCCAGGGAGCTCTCTCAAGCTGACTTAGAGGGAAATTTAGAGAATGGTGTTTATGTTAGAAAATAAGACAGGTCTCAAATCAATGGATTCAGCTTCCTCCTTAAAAATAAGATAGAGAAAGGAAGGCAAATTAAGCCTACATCAAGAGAGGGGAAAAAGGAAATAATAAAGATATAAGAAAAAAATCAATGAAATGGTAAATAGTAGAAAAACTCAGTGAAATCCAAAGTGACTCTTTGAAGAGATTGATAACACTGATACAGCTGTATCCAGACTGACCAAGAAATAAGAGAGAAGGCAAATTTACTGTTTGCAGGTGTAAGAGAAGGGGAGGCTTGCTACAAATCCTACAGACATTAAAAGGTAATAAGAGAATATGATACACAACTGTATGCAAATAAATTCTTTGAAAGACTCAATCTAGCAAAGCTCATGTAAGAAGAAATAAATAAAATTAATAAACCGACGTCAAACATGAAATTGAATATGGAGTGAAAAATATTCCCATATGCATTATGCCCTGATGCCTGCTTCATGAATTCTGCAAAGTATTTATGGAAGGCATAATGCTAGTTCTACACACAGTTTTCCCAAAAATAGGACAGGAGGGAATACTTCTAAACTCCTTTTGAGTCTAACATTAAACTAATATTACAATAAAAGACACTGTAAGAAAACAATAGGTCAATACTCCTTATAAACATAGATGCGAAAATTCTTAGTAAAACAATAGCAAAACAAATCTACCAATTAAAAAAATATTATACATTATAATCAAGTAAGGCTTATCCCAGGGACATAATGGTACTTAGGTGAAAATTTGTAAAATTAAATATCTACACCAAAAAAGAAAAAGAAAATCTCAAATCAATGATCTCATATTCTACCTTTAAAAAGATTGCAGAAAGGATATGAAACTCAGTGTAGAAAGAGTAATTGTAAGTCCATAAGACAAAGAAAAAACAAAAATTAGTAGAGAAAATTTAGTTAAGTTAGAAGGTGATTATTTGAGAATATCAATAAATTTAATAAACTTTTTTGATGTTTTATTTTTAAGTATGTTTTATTGATTATGCTATTACAGTTTTCTTAATTTTTCCCTCTTTTTCACCTCTCCACCCTGCCCCCCAATCCATCCAGCATCCCCTCCTTAGTTCATGTCCATGGGCTGTACATATAAGTAAGTTCTTTGAATTCTATTTCATATACCATTCTTAACCTCTCCCCATCTATTTTATGCATATCAATTATGCTTCCTGTGCCCTGCACCTTCCCCCCATTCCTCTCCTCCCCCTCCCCACTGAAAACCCTGCATGTGATGTCCGTTCCTCTGATTCTGTTCCTGTTTCTGTTGTTTCCTTAGTTTTCATTTTTTTCTTTTAGGCTCAGTTGTTGATAGTTATGAGTTTGTTGTCATTTTACTGTTCATAGTTTTTGATCTTCTTCAATTTCTTAGATAAGTCCCTTTAACATTTCATATAAAATTAATAAACTTCTAGCCAGGCTAATTGGAAAAAAATGGAAGAAGGCACAAAATTATAAATATCAAAAATGATAAAGTAATATCACTACAAATTTTACAAATATTTAAAAGATAACAGAAATATTATGAAAAAAATTTGCCAATAAACCTGATAGCTGAGATAAATGGTTAAATTTCTTAAATGACACTAAATACTAATGCTGACTAAAGAAGAAATATATCTAGAAAGATGACCTATATCTAGTCATTCACATGAATTTATTGTTTAAAAAATTCTCATAAAGGAACTCTAGGCCCAGATGGTTTTTCTGGTAAATTATACATTTAAGCATTTAAAGAAGCAATACAAAATTACACATACTCTTCCAGAAAGTTGAGGAAATGTAATACTTTCTGTTTTATATACAAAATCAGCATTACTGATACTAAAATAAGACAACCCAATTTTTAATGGACAGAAGACATTAATATCTTCACCAAAGATAATAAATTGAAGAAAAATAAGCACATGAGAAGTAGTTAGCATCATTAATCATTAGAGAAATGTAAATTAAAATTGCCATCAGATACTATCACACAACCACTAACAGACCTAGAACTAAATGCACTCACCATACCCAGTACTGATGTAGATATTCAACACCTAGAACTCTCATTGTGACTATTGGAATGTAAATGATAGTCACTTTGCAAATTAATTTGGCAGTTTCTTAAAAAATTAAACAGACAGCATCTATGTGACTCAGCTATTCCACTCCTAGGTATTTTAATAGAAATGAAAACTGTGTCAAGTCAAAGATTTGTACATACATTTTATTTTTAAAAATATTTTATTTATTCATTTTTAGAGAGAGGGGAAGGGAGGGAGAAAGAGAGGAAGAGAAAAACATTGACATCAACGTGAACCGGTGACCTTTAGGTGGAGCTCAGACCTCTTAGCCACACCAGCCAGGGCACATTTGTATGTGAGTGTTCTTAGCAGTCCTATTCAGTAAACATCAAAATAATAGAATGAGCAGAAGTCAGAACTTTGAATGTCATTTAAGAGAAAGAGGAGTTGTAGATAAAAATTTAAAAGATCACGCCCTGTGGAGTGACCCCAACTGTGGTAATATTGGCTACGATCTCTTCAGATCCTGCTATATTCTAATACTGGCTCCAGACACTTTAAATCTTAGCAATAGCTAGCATTTTAAATTTTAACAGCAACTATAATTGGCAAGTATCATTATTCCTCCTTTTGTGTAGCTAAAACTGAAACCCAGATGCATTAAATAATTTTCCAAAGTGATCGATAATTGGACTAGAAATTGAACCCTAATCTATTTTAGAACCAACCACGATTTTGCACTACTTCATTTCACTATGATAAGGCATTTTGCGAAATGATTGGAGGACAGACTGTCTTGTCAGTTAGAAAATAAAATGATATTTTACAGAGAAAATACAAAACCAGCAAAATTCTTGTATATATTTTGCTAAAAAAAAAGAACAGGGAGATAATGTTATCAGCTGTAAGAGAATGAAATAGTACTTATTTTTTTATTGATTTAACTTTTTATTTTATTGTTGTTCAAGTACAGTTGTCTGCATTCCCCCACTCCCCCCACCCCAGCCGTCCCCACCTCCCACCCCGATTTCACCTCCCTTTGGTTTTTGTACATGTGTCCTTTATAGTTGTTCCTGAAATAGTACTTATGAAAAAATATTTAAAAGCAGAGGTTTTTGTATGTCTTCCGTATCGAATCTCTAATCAACTGTGCCATCAGTGAAACAGAACGCTTTCTGAGGCTCAAATTTCTTATCTATAAAATAGGTACAAAAATGGTTCTAAATCCTAAATTATTTTAAAGATTTATGTTTTAAATAACAGAAATAAACAAGTAATGCAATGTATTTCTAGGTAAATACTATGTAGCTGTAATCAAAGGATAATTGGTTTTATAAAATAAATACACAATGTCAAAGGTAGATATTAAATCCAAGACACACGAAGCTGTCAAGTAGGAAGTCTTTAAATAACTATAAAACAGCACATTCATTAGAATAGAGTAACTCATTAAATCTGAGAGCAAAACATTTAGGAACAAATCATATTAAGAATGTAAACATTTTCTTCTAGAAAAATACAATTTACAACATATATAACTCAGTAAAGTTCTTCTAAGGTTGTACATTAATGTCCATTTGTTCAAACAGTTGCAATGATTTTTTAAATTATAAACTAGAAATTATTAAAAATAATTTTAAAACAAAAAATTATTAAACATATTAGTTTCATTTTGCTACTGTAACAAATTACCACACATATAGTTGCTTAAAACAACAAACATTTTCTGTTACAGTGGTAGAGTCCAGAAGTCTGAAATCTGTTTCACTGGGGAAAAGTCAGTATTTACAAAGCTGCATTTCCTTCTGGAGATTCTAGAGACAGTCTGTTTCTTTGCCTTTTCTAGCTTCCAGAAGCCACCTACATTTCTTTTCTTTTCTTTTTTTTTTTTTTAAGATTTTATTTATTTTTAGAGAGGGAGAAAAGAGAAAAAGAGAGGGAAAGAAACATCAATGTGTGGTTGCCTCTCACATACCCTTACTGGAGACCTGGCCCACAACCCAGGCATGTGCCCTGACTGGGAATCCAACTGGTGACTCCTTGCTTCACAGTCCAGAGCACAATCCACTGAGCCACACCAACCAGGGCCACCTGCATTTCTTGACTGATGATTCCTTCCTCACTCCAACTTCTTGGCTTCATCATCATCACACCACCCACTACCCACTTCTGACCTTCTTGCCCACTCCTGTTAGGACTTTTATTTATGGCCCATCAGGATTATCCAGAATGCTTATGGGTTGAATTTTATCCACCAAAATTCATATGTTGGTTAAGTAGTAAACTCCAGTACTCCTTTTAGAAATTGGGTCATTGCATATGTAATTAATAATGATGAGATCATCAGGACAATTGATGAAATTGTCCTGTACAATTGATAAAATAATCCTTCTAAAAAGGGAGAAATTTGGACACAAGCATCAGGCACACAGGAAGAACAACATGTGAAGATAAAAGCAAGCATTGGGTGAAGCTTCTACTAGAACTGGAACACCTAAGATGACCACAAACCACCAGAAGTTAGGGAACAACGTAGATCAGATTGTCCCTCACCATCCTCAGAAGGAACTTACCCTGCCAATTTACCCTGGATCCAGACTTCCAGACTCCAGAACTGTGAGGCTCTAAGTTTCTGTTGCTTAAGCCACTCAGTTTGCGGAACTTCGTTACAAGAGTCTGAGCAAAGCACTAAAAAGATAATTTCCTACTGCAGATCCTTAACCTAATCACACCTGGGAAATCCCTGTTTCTATACAAGGTAACAGTCATAAATTCCTGTGATGAGACAGTAGATATCTTTGTAGAGTCACCATTCAATCTATCACACCATGCTTCTTGTCAAACCATTTTATACATTGGAGGGTGAGGGTTAAATCAAAACCCCTTGGGTCAAGATTCAGTAATAGTTGTACTCATAGTACAAAGATCCAAGCCTCATATGGATTATTTTTGGAACTTATTTGGACCATATCAATCTTCTGTGATATTTTACAGAGAAAAATTAAAGAAAATGCAGTTTGAAGGAGGCACTTTTTCTGTATCACAAAACTATTTCTTACCAAGGTTTTTACCTTGGTACTTTTGACTTAATCCATTTTCCAGATTAAATACATTTCATGAACAAATAAATTTAAGAATAATAGGTAGGATAACCTATTTGATTGCATCTCAGTAATACTCATTTATTATCAGGAGTATATCTCAAAAAGTGATCCAGCATTTTGCAGAGAAATAAAACCATTTACTGTTATAATATTGTACAATCATAGTAATTTCAGGTAGATATAATCTTTGCATATTTTATATTATATACATAAAAAGTTTTCATATATTTATAGAAATACAAAAAAAGATCAATTCAGGAAATATTAATACAAATCTGTCAATGATATCACAGTATGGCAGGTTTATTCAGATTACATTTAACATATAATTTATTATTTTTTATCTACCAACTTCTTTTCTAGACAGCCAGAATCTATAATCTGACATATCATTCACAGAAGAAAGCAGAAAATAAAAGCCACTGTACGTATTTCAAGCAGAAAGCCATTTAATACAGAGAAGTAGGTGCTTATAAATGTATTAAAAGGAATGAAGATCAAAATTCAGGGTATTCTATGGCATTTCAGCAATCAGGAGTCTGTTGTTGCTGCTACCAAAAACGCTGTTGAACTTTCTCTTACACACACCCAATTAAACATGTTACAGAGCAAACAGAAGGTTCTTGAGACTGGCAAAACACTTCCAAAGTCTCACTTTCTCGAATCTGAGGGGTCAGTCTTCCACAGACAATTAAGATCCCGGACGAGCCCCCAAAAACTGTTACCGAGCAACAGAAAAGGTCCGTTATTGTCTGCCGCCTTATGGAAAGATGCCTCTCAAAGCCAGAGATTTGTGAAAAGGAAAGGAAATGTTTGTTTAATGCTATACAGAGTTAAAGTAGCAACTTAACTTCATTAAAATATCAAAGTCCTTCAGGATACCCACAGACACCCACAGTGCTTCCTATCTCCCTCTGCCCTAAGTCAGGGTACCGTAATTGCAAGGAAGAGAAGCACACGTCTGGGATCCAGGCTCTTGACACCCTCAGCTGTGTCGTTGTCCAGGCAGGATCTCTAATTAATCCAAAGCCATGTGGCACCTTCTCATGGCCCACTGGCAAGAGTTCTTTCACCCTTCTTCCAGGCAGTCTCTCTTGTTCCCAGGCCACACAGCCAAAAGGGAGCACCCCAAAGCCACGTGGTCCTTCCTCTACCAAAGCTGTGGGGAAGGGGTCCCCACTCTGGAAAAGCCACGTGGCAATTCTCTGCTAAAGCCACATGGTGATTTTCCCTCATGGAGCTGCGGGTCCTACCTCTGGAGAAACCGCATGAATCTCTCCTCATGGAGCTGCGGGTCCTGCTCTCTGGTGAAACCGCATAGATCTCCCCCAAATGGCTGCCACGCCTGGGTTTAAATCCCCACGCCAATCCTCCTCTGCAGCCCCATTTCCGACTCCTCCTACAATCGGTTACACCTGCCAGCATTCCTGTATGTTTCCAAGGTTATTGGGATGCCATCATGAGTCTGGGCAGGTGTGTCCCATTTTCTGGAGCCAATCTTCTCCAAGCTCCCACGCAGGCGCTTTAA